>JAZHYW010068021.1:0-15576 GCA_037355805.1 Ixodes ricinus
CACACATTGCTTAAGTTAAGCTCCAGTGGAAATTTCTAAGGTGTCCGCTAATACCGAAGATGTTTAACAAACGGGAGCTTACCAAATGCAGTAAGCCTTCGTTAACTCGAAGTTATAAAACTAAAAATATTCGAGATAAGCGAGTTTGAAGGCAATGCACTGATCACGCATTGGGCAAATGGAACACTTCCAATAAGTGCGCCAATTGATTTGACACCCGCGGCATGCGGCGCCGCGGAGAGAACAAAACGACCGCAACAAATGGTAACGAGCAACGCTAAAGAATTTGACAGCATAACCAAAACAAGAATGCAAAAAATAAATTTAAAATAAAACAACTAAATAACTTATAAAAGAAAGAGTGGAAATGAAGTTGAGGGCGAGAAACACATGCTGAGCAGTATCGGTAAGAAAATAAAAAGTAAGACAGGCATCCGTAAGGTGGCCAGCTGCTCCGTTAGTCGCTGCGCTCGTGACATTGGAACTTTTTAAATATTTTTTGCACGTTGTTGCAAGCACAATGATGCACAACATCTTTTCTTTTTAATGCTGTTTTTTTTTTATTTAATGTTAAGGTTACCAGTTGCCCTTGTCTTACTCGCTTTTCTTTTTGCAATAAGTGCTGTCAAGTTTTTGAGATATCTGTAGCCTGTCGTGAAGACGTTTCGAGATAAGTGATGAGTAAATGCATTGTGCCTATGGCAGTTCATTCCATGACAAGGAAATCTTTCGAGTTAACGAGGAATTACTGTGAGTGTCCAAAATAAATTAGGTAGAACATTGTTAAAGTAAAACCGCTGGTGACGCCACTTGTGCACGCGTGCTCAATACCTTAACAGCGTGGGACACGTAAACAAGGACAACACTCCCTGTTCATCCATGAAAAAAGTCGAGCGAGCAACAAAAAGAGAACTGGTGTATTTTCCAACAGCAAAAATAAACAGCAAAGTAAAAAATGTGCTCCAACCAAAGATAAATAAAAGGACTGCAACAGTCCACCGCACACTCCAAAAATGCTTCGGAAACACATTCTGCGCTTTACTTTCTAGGATCAAGATAAATGGAATATTTTCTTTTTATGCTGCAAGACCTTGTTTAGAGGCTGTGCGTGGACAGCTGAATTTTGTAAGGGGAAGCAGGCTAGGTACAGGGGTGCTTGATCACTATTCTACCATCGTGTTTCATTTAAAAGCCAGCCGTCCACGTTCACCTTGTTCAGAGAACGCAGAATTTGTAAGGCTGC
Source organism: Ixodes ricinus (assembly GCA_037355805.1). Taxonomy (NCBI): domain Eukaryota; kingdom Metazoa; phylum Arthropoda; class Arachnida; order Ixodida; family Ixodidae; genus Ixodes; species Ixodes ricinus. Next base: position 1,244 of record JAZHYW010068021.1, read on the forward strand.
TGTTCGTAGTGTCATAACCTTGGTAATTTTTGTAACTAATAACTCTGGAGACGTTTCTGCGTAGTGAAATCAAGCAGATATAAGTGATCTTACTGTTGACGTAGGTTCTTGTCTGGGTTTCATTTTTTGTTTGTATCCACATTTAAATGGTCTCTTAGAAAACATTTGCATTCAAGATTGCCACAAGGTGTCCGTAGTAGTGCCACATGTAAGCGAGACTAGCGTGATGTCTTGGCCCGCATCTTCCCATGCTTTTACATTGGCTTGAAAATGCTGAAATTCAGTTTGGGGGCGCAAATTGTTGCTTGGCAGCCGCCAACGCAGTCTTCCCATCGTCCAGGTGTGGCAGTACATCACGCTCATGCGCAAGATACTGCACTCACCGACTGCCCCGGCGTGGTCTGCCCGGCCAGCGGGGACAGCTGACACTGAGATCGTGCTCAAGGGAGTGGTGAGTGAGCACCCTCTATTAGACTAACAATCGTTCCTGCCTAAGACTCCTTCACCGCATGTGTGTTTGAGCGCTCCTGAGTGCATTGTGTTCTCCTCTTAACCGCTTAAAGGATATTTCAAAATGGTAATGACTTATTATGGTGACCACTTTTTGATTATGGTTTAAAAGTATTATTCAACAAGTCCCTGACGCCACTTCCTGAAGACGTGAAAATATTTTTAAAACCATTTTGACGTTCCCGTAAAAAATATTTGTCCTTATTTTGACGTCTCACACTTGGAACTTTGGAGCCAGACTGGAAAGTGATCGAAAGTGGCAGTCCAAAAATGCCATCTTGCTTGGAGCCTGGGCGCTGCGGTTCAAAATGCGTTTTCTGAAAACAAACGTTGCGCAGTCGACTGCAGTTTTGTGACCTTTTAATAGAGGTGTGCGAATATCAAAATCTTTCGAAGCGAATCGAACGAATAATAAAGGTTACGAATCGAATCGAATCGAATATTTTTCGAATACGAATAGTAGTTTCGAATAAGAACATTTTTTTAAACAAATATTTTCTATTTGATGAATTAAAGGGCAACTCCGCTTCATTTTTGATATTTAGAAAACTATGCAGCCCTTCTTCAGTATCATATAGGAAGACCCCATGTCAAATATTACGATCTAATCTCCGTCTATATATTTAATAACTGGCCAGCAAACTCAAACGGAGCCAAGTCGCCGAAATCTGCCAACTCTAGCGTGCGACGTGAGGCGCAATCGTCAGCGCAGTCATCGTGCGACGTGGGTTGGAGCGGCCAACGTTGAGCCGGCTACGCCAAAGGCATGACTACGTCATTCTCACGTTTTGGTTGTTTTTACTTCGGAGCGAAATTGAACGATGACGTCATGAGTTTCTCCTCCCGGGTGTTGGCTCTACGGCGTCCACGCGATCACCGTAACTACAGCATATATTCAGAGAAGGAGAACAAACACTAAAAGTGAGGCCGACGTGATAGACAAAGAATTTGCATCTTGGGCCATACCTTCCGAATAGTCAATTCCAGGCACTGACTCACCGGTAACACGTACTCTCCCAAAGATATTCACAAGCCGCACCATTTTACGCGCAAACTCGCCGAGATGGTTCACCGATGTATATTACAGATTGTCCGCGCAGAAAGCAGTCGCACGCTGGGAGCTGCGAACGACGAGGGCCGAGCAACATAAAGAAATGGAAACGACCGAACACAAAAGCAGGTGCACTGAGCGTGCTCTGCGTAATTCGGACAAGGAGGGGTGGTGGGAGGCGACGGCACCGCAGCATGCATATCTTATGTCAGCGAAGGAGGCAGTCGCGGATACCGGGCTGCCCTCTTTTACTCGCCACAGCCGTGCACTCTAGACGTGTCCGTTTGTATACTCCTTTTATTTTACGCGGCAGTGCGATCATGTGGTTATTTAACGTCATCGGAAAAGAGACGGGATAGTCGCCAAATGCCTCACGTGAGCTCTTCCAATAACGATCTTTTTTCGCGTTCCCTGGATGTGGAGGTATGCCGCTTTCTTTGCGCTTGTTTCTGCGCAAGGAAGGCTGGAGAGGCGATGCTCGGGGAAATAACGCTGATCTGTGCGCGCTGCCGTACCAATAATGTTCGGTGTAGGCTTAATGGGGCGGCCCCCTCGGTAATCGTCGAGCGAATACTTTGCAGGAGTGGCCGGGCTTTACCTGCAAGTTGGATGTTCCACCGGAGCAGTAAATTGCGACTCTCGGTGGTGTTGTATTTCTGAATGTGGGCGCTGGGTTCGGAAGGCGGTCGAAGCTGACCTCTTGGTCACCATCTTGATGGCTGAAGCGTAGGTCGCACAGTTGAGTTGGTTATCTTTGTGGTCTGTGTTGCTCGTGCCAGCGAGATGGTCATCAACGGGCAGACGAAACTCTCAAAGTTTGTGGGTCGAACAGAAGTGAATGAACGGGAGCGAAGTAATAGCGTATTACTTGCGGTTATCTGAACTTGTTCCCTTTGATGGCTCCGAAAAATGCCTAAATTTGGTCCCACAAAACGCCCACCAGGTATCTGGAGACTGTTGTTTCGTATCTAGGACTTCGAAATTTTATCTGTGTCAGCTTAATAATTCTTATTTTTTTACTTCTAGCCCAAAGCTTGGCCCAAAGAACCCCGCTGCCTGGGTAACGTCTGTGGATCAAACCGGATTGAATGAAAGGGATGAATGTAATTGGGTATCACTTTCGATTTCCTGAGCTTATTCCATTGGTGTCTCAACAGAAATGATATATTTTGTTCCTACAAAAACGCCTACCAATAATTTAGACATGGTGTATTTGTATCTAGCAGGGTTGGGTAGCATCGATGATACAAATGTATCGCGATAGTATTTCAGAAATACATTTAGTATCTGTATTTCTGTATCGCGATACATTTTTTTCACCAGTATCTGTATTCCTGTATCGAAATACATTTTGAATGTATCTTTGTATCGCGATACAATCGGGATGAAATGTATTTCGTTACATTTCTTGAGAAATACTCCTTCCCTCCCCTTCTAAAAAAAAAAAAGATCGAAATTGTTTTATTTTTTTATTGTTTTTTTTTTTGGGGGGGGGGGGGGAGGGGGGTCCCGAAAACAAAAGAAAGTCCGAACGCATTGTTTTGTACTTCTTAGGGCATTAGGGTTAAGAGATGCTGGGGCATTGTTGCTATGCTGACTAAGGTTCCTTCCGATTCTTTCAACTATTTTTCTATGCGTCCTCTTCTCTTTCTGAGAAGTGTTGCGTAGTCGGGGACTCGAACCAGGTGGCGTACCAGGATTGGAGTCAGAACATCTTCTGCCGCAGGTCCTTAGGTAGGAATTTCTTGAGTCATTGTTTGCTGGCATCCAATGTCCGCTTATAAATGTATCTCTTGCCTTAGCGTACACAGTACACCCGGCCGGCAAAGCTGAGTCAGACCCAGTCCGTTGCAGCACGAGCCTGGCGGTGGTTGACTTGAAATAGTAGAATGACTCACACAGTGAAGTTAACAGATATTCGAATGCGTCTGCGGCTGCGCCCGTAATATTGTACGGCTCAAGGGTACGTCACCAGACGACGTGAACGTGACCCGCTGTTCTGGGGATCCGAAACCCAGGAAGGAGGCCAGACGTGGCCTCGCTGTGCCGACCCAAACTTCGCACACGTGCGACTCGTCTCGAGCGCGCTGTTTCTCGGAGAGCTCGCACCTGTACCGGCAATATCGGGTCGCAATCCACGAGGTCTCTGTTTGGGTGATGCTAGGCGAAACTTGATGACTGCAATCCATGCGTCGGTGGCGGAGGGTCTGCAGGAAGGACCTTCACAACAGGGATGCCATCGTATCGTTTTTTCAGCCGTAACAGAAGATGAGACACGTCAAAAACTTCCACTTCAAACTTCAAGCTTCATCTCAGTTGGCGTCTCTAACAAATGTGGAAAATGTATTGCAGTATCAGTATTTCTGTATTTGTATTTCTGCCCTCCCGAAAATGTATTCCTGTATTTGTATTTCCAAAGACTTTTTGCCTCTATTTAAAATGTATTTCCGATACGTATCGCGATACATTTTTACAGATGTATTTTAGTATCAGTATTTTGGCTACTATTTTAATGTATCCCAGTATTTGTATTTCCAAATACATTTTCGAGTATTTCTGCCCAACCCTGGTATTCTAGATTCTTATACCATTGAAATTTGATCTGCGTCAACTTGACAAAGTTTTTTTTTTTTTTTTTAAATAAAGCAAGCCATTAAAGGTTTTTTCACACACTTGCGTCTTCTTAGGACCGCAGAGGATAAAAGCAGGTTTTTAAGCCGGCGGCAATTACGACCGGCTCCGCAGCAGCGCAACTGGTCGTATAAGCCGTCACAAACTGGTCGTGTCGAAGTTTGTCGTAGTCAAATGAAAGCGTGTGAACCGGCTTTAACAATGACGACGACGAACATCAACTCTCTGTGACATGTCCATCGTCCCCAGTGCTTTGGTTTCGTTTCATTAATAATATTCCCAAAAATTTGGTGCGTCTACTTTCCCGCAAAGCACATAGGAGAGCTTATCGCTTCGCCGTGATCAATAACGTTACCCCGTGAAGTCACGTGACGTCACAAGGCACCGCTACTTCGCACAGTGAGCCAAGCGGACATTATTATGTTACGTGGAATGGCCTGCCGTGTATACCACACTGATCTTTATTGTCGTATAGGCTGGATCGCGGATCGGGAGTCCGTCGTTGGCATCACTGGCGGCCATTGCTTGACACAGGCAATGCACGCAAGTCTATAGATGAAATTTAGAAAAGTAGGAATATTGAAGATTGTACGTGATGCTCGAAGGCGAGTAATCTTATGATGCGCTGCGATCATTATATCGGGTGTTTGGAGATCGAATCGGTATTTGTCATGTGTTTGAACGCCCATTAAAAAAAGTGAAAGCCGTTTACAACTCCCTGTAACGCCGAATTAGAGCGCAGCTCTTGAGGAGGAGGGGAAGGCACGGGGGGGGTCACGTGACCTCGGAGAGGGGGGTCACGTGGCCTGGGGGTCACGTGACCTCGAGAGAGGGGGGGGATTTTCCCCGCTAAATTTAGCGGGGAAAATTTTCCGCTAAATTTAGCGGGGAAAATTTCCCGCCAGATTTAGCGGGGAAAATTTTCCGCTAGATTTAGCGGGGAAAATTTCCCGCTAGATTTAGCGGGGAAAATTTTCCGCTAGATTTAGCGGGGAAAATTTTCCGACTAGATTTAGCGGGGAAAATTTCCCGCCAGATTTAGCGGGGAAAATTTTCCGCTAGACTTAGCGGGGAAAATTTTCCGCTAGATTTAGCGGAGAAAATTTTCCGCTAGATTTAGCGGGGAAAATTTTCCGCTAAATTTAGCGGGGAAAATTTTTCCGCTAGATTTAGCGGGGAAAATTTTCCGCTAACACCCATCATGCACCGCGCGGTTACGCCGACGCCAACGGCGACGCCGACGGCGACGCCGCCATGCCGGAAACGGGCGCCTAAGAGCTGCGCTCTAAAAAATCAACTGTGCCAGAGCACCCACGGCTCAGCTGGCAAGCGTGCTCTCTTAGTGGAGTAAACAAAAAACTTGTCGTTAATAAGACCGTCGTCGGGAGAGCCCAGAGGTTGATGAATGCAAAACATGAAAGCCGTTTACAACTCCCTGTAACGCCGAATTGGAGCGCAGCTCTTGAGGAGGAGGAGGGAAGGGTAATCAGGGGAGGGTATACCCTCCTCCTCCTCCTCCCCTCATTCTTCAATCTCCTCCGGGGGGGGGATCACGTGACCTGGGGGGTCACGTGACCCCCTCCTCCTCCTCCCCAGGTCACGTGACCCCTCAGGTCACGTGACCCCGGGGAGGGGTCACGTGACCCTCCTCCCCCGAGGGCACGTGACCTGAGGGGTCACGTGACCCCTCCCCCCCCCGAAGTCACGTGACCCCGGGGGGGGGCTCGCGCGGTGCACTATGGGATATTTCCCATAATGCACCGCGCGGTTACGCCGACGGCGACGCCGACGGCGACGGCGACGCTGCTCAAGCCGGAAACGGGCGCCTAAGAGCTGCGCTCTAAAAAATGTTTCATATTGACAGCGACGTTCCGAGATTGAGCGAATTCCGCGTAGTAAAGCAGTTCAAGATGTCGTCTGCTAAGCCAAGCTCTTTAAACCGCCAAAGTCTCTGCGGTTACTTTTAGTAACTCTTGTCTCATTGAGCTGCACTACATTTTTCGCCCAGCGCGGTCACTGCGGCGACGACATAACATATATTTGCAAGAACTGTGACGGCTGTCAGTTCCAATCTTTGTGCACAAGCTATTTGACAGGCTCGTTGAAAAGCAGCCCAAAAGTTGCAGTGCCGATAACAGCTTAGAAACGGGGGAAACGGCACTTTATCTTGTTTCTCCCATAGAGTCCCATGCATTAATCTGGTGTCGAGTGAGGGCTGCCGGTGGTGCCACTCGACCCCAGCAAGACAAGCCGCGATTCGCGATCCAGCCTATTACGATAAAGATCAGTGGTGTACTACGACGTGATCTATTGAAGTCCCGTGACCTGCCGTGACCTTACCTACGTCACATGTTTACGTGACCTAGTAGAACGAGCCACGTGACCCCCTGACTCATAGTGACACCACTGATCTTCATAACAATTTGCTGGATCGTGCAGCCCCGCTTGGTATCTGCAGCGCGAGTGCGGCCACCGGAAGATCCGTATAGGCCATCTTGGGCCCAAGGGAAGTCGGCATTTTGGAGCGTTGCAGAGGCCGTGCAGCAGCATTCTGGAAGGCACATTTTCTACTCGTTCGCCGTATATCGACGAAGATATTTTTTTTAAAACCTTTTGTAAATTGTCGTATAGTTTCGCCAGTTTCGAAAAATTGTTTCGGGTTCGGAGATAAAGCTGGTTCAGCTCCAGAGATTTTGGGGCTGAGCCTAACCACGTAGCTAACAAATCGTGACCCGATTTTTTTTAATTTTTTTTACATCCTGGCGAATTGTTTTCTTCAGAGGCCTTGAAAAACGTCTGAAACAACCTTCCCCTGCTATCGAGAACTTGAAGACAGGGACACGACAACAAGGGGATCCACCGCACGGGCCAGGCCCGCCGCCGAAACACGATGGACTGACAGCCGGATCCTTGCTATGTCACCATCTCTCGGCACCATCAACGCAAGCACTGCTCCCCGCGGTCTCCAACGTCGGTGAGCGCCTCCTACTTCCATCAACTTGCCCGGCCTCTGTGGTAAAGCAAGCGTTACGGGCTTTAATTTTGCGCATGACAAAGAGTAGGCTAGGTAAACATTTTCAAGAACATTCTAGAAGCCTCAACAAGATGCAACACCTCTGCATCGATCAAGGCATCGAAGCCAAAATATAAGAAGAAATCGGAGCCGGCAAGGCTCCAATAGCCCCGGTACCACCAACGGAACGAACTTGTACTGCAGCACCGTCGCAAGTTAGGCCAGTTTGTGTAGCATTGTAAAAGGATAAACACAGCGGAAAGAAAAGACACAGGCAGACGTACACTCACAAAGCGCTGATTTTCAGCTGTATATTTTAAAAATGATTCCCACCGGCGTGGTCACATACAATGAAAGGTATCACATCACATCACCATCACGTCGAAAACTGCTGATAAATGCAAGTTCGCAGCCATATAAATTTATAAAGGGAGCGCTGACACGCTCACTTTTGTTCATTAAAATAAAAAGGCTTCCGTAATCTGTACAAGCTTGTTTTCCAAGACTTGTAGTCTCGAGTAAAACAGGAGTACACTCACAGACAAAACCAATCGTTGCGCACCGGCATGTCTCCTAAGGGTGAAGACCTCATCGACCACGCATGTTCCCGTAATCTGGCATTTGTACAACGGTCTGTTTGGCCGATGTATACATACTTACATGGCAGTGGAATGCAAACCACCCCTCCCACGCAAGGAACAAACTAATTTTTATACCGCTTAACAGGGATAGGGGTCCGGCCTCTGTCCACTCTCGCACACAAACGTACCGGCATAGAGGGAGACGACAAAACTTCAGGAATACCTTAAGCCGTCGTTCAACAACATTTATCCTCTACGCAACCTTGTAAATGTGGAGCACCACAACAGGTTGCTGCGTAATCTTTCTACCAACGCCACCCTCCGTATTACGCACCCTCTTTAAGAGCATTTTGGCTACACCTACCAACAGGATGCTAGGGTACCCGCCCTCCAAGAACTTGATAGCCTGCCCGCAAACACTCACACTAATTTGGTGCGAACACGACCTCAAGAGAGACCTCCAAAGAATACTGGTTACAATTCCCTTTTTCTACCTTTTTTGGAGTGGTCAGAATTGTAGTGAAGAACACCCTTCTTCTACCTAGGTGAATTGCTCCAGAAAACGTGGGACTCAGAGAAAGATAGTTTAATGTACGAAACCTGCAACACACCTTCAGCCGGGTCCTCTCTGGAGAATTTCAGCCAGTTAGAATGCCCTTTAAACACACTCATCATGTCAGCTAAACCCACCTCCCTGTCTTGGGTACACCCAAACCGGAACAAAAAAAATCATAGATGTGTCCACTTGGATGAATGAAGAAGATGTGGAGGCGCACTAAATGCCACTTCAGGCTAGAATCGACAGGATTGACACCCCATAACTCGCTTGGAGATGCTAGCCACACCAGAAAAGACACCATTTACAGTCGTCACCTCGCCCCGTATATATAACCGGAGTAAATATTATGCACAACATCCCGACCTCACACTTTCTGGAAGGCGTATCCAGCCAGCAGCATCGGGCAAGGCTCCAGGGATCACAACCGAGGCGAACGTCAAGGGCGCCAAATGGCTTCCCGACAAACTCAAGCATGCGCAACTCTGCGCACAAAGCAATCCGTATGATTTGTAGCGCGGCGGAAGGGAAACTCAAGCCGTCGCTAGGCGAATGATCAAAACCCTATTTTTGTCCCGGGTGTGCTATGACGCCAGTCATTACGTGCTTACTGCGCGGCAGTGGCAGCAGCTTGCAGTCCTTAACAACCACGCAATGAGAGCTCTAATGGGCCTACCCCATTTCACCTCTCCCAAAGTTGAAGCAGTACGCACAACTGATCTGAATACAAGGGTCGTGCGGGCAAGGAAGAATGCGCAAGAAGCTCGACTCTGGACAACACAGCAAGACAGGGACATTCAAGTCCTTCGCAAGATCGCACCTCCATGTTTTCCTCGGCCAACCGGAGCGGATTTCTGCGGGAAGACCTCCCCGGTTATCACCGGCAGCAAACCGACACAACGCAAGAAGGACTCCCCAAGTAGCACAATACCCTGGCTCTAGCTCGCTCCAGGTTGGGCAGCCAAGGAAACTTTCCTTGGGCCATGCTTGTTTTGCACCAAGGCTTCAGCTAGAGCAAACCTGGCATGCCAAGATTGGCAGTAAGCTGCGATTCCCCGTCTAGCCAATCTGGGCTCCATCCTGTAAATGCAGCCTGGGCCAGGGTGGCTGTTTCCGGGTCAGCCAATCCTGGATATACGGGGTAAATACAGCCCAGGCCACGTGGCTGCTTCCGGGTCAGCCAATCCCGACGTAGCACGAGAATGTTCTGAGAACATTTCGGGGATGTTCAAAAGTACATAAGTTTCTACTATTACGGTTTGCTTCTGAGCACCAATGAGCCATACTACATATAGATATGGTAAAGATCCTCACAGGGCGATCAATAGCTTTTAATCAAACATGTGTCTAGAAGGCGCAGGCACAAGATTCCCGCGCTTCTCCAGCGCACCAGCCTGAGCATGTACTAACTGTACTCCTACCTGTCAACTTCTTTGCTTCAGCATGTACCGCACACATAACCGATTACTCACTCCGAGCTTAAGAACAGATAGACATGGCATCCCACACGCAACTGCAGGATACACGCTTTCGTTTTAAAGGAATAACCCACCCACATGCTAAAAATCGGGTCTATTCGAAACTGCACCTCTAGTGAGTGGCAAGTTCGTTATCAAGTTTTGAAAACCATTGCTTTTCTTCTACACCTTATATCACATTCCTCGGTAGACTCGTATAAGATAAAACTGATCTCTTTATGCTAAGTTTCCAGAAACTCCTTTATTTTGGAAATATTTGTCACAAAGTGGCAAATAGTGGATGGTGTTTCTGAACCACAGATTGCGTGAGAGCTCCGTAAAGTTGGCTTCACCTGCGAAAATTCTAGGAATGTTCGCAAGCGACGTTCCAAGACTGTTGCTCACATGAATGTTTGAAGGCGAATGTTCCGAGAACATAGTGCATACGAATGTTCGCCAACGAATCTTCCTAGAATGTTGAGAAGCTTACCTTGTAGGGAATGTTCGCATAAGAACGTTCCTAGAACGTTCTGAATGGTGTTTTAACGTTCCTTCAACATTCAGAACAGCCATGGAATGTTCGCTTGACATTGGCTCTGACTATATGGGTAAAAAGAACTCGGACCAGGGTGCCTCTTCACGGGCGAGCCAGTCTTGGTGATGATAATGCTGCAGTATGTGTTTTTCTACTTTTCTTTGAAGGAACAAATATGCGGTCTAGCAACATGGCCGAACGCTGGCTGTTTTGTATTGGTTGGGCCAGGGAATCTCAGTGAATCCCCAGGAAGCACACATCCTGGCAGTGGCCGGTCTATCCTCAGCCGGCCCTGGCCGGGAAGATGCGAGCTCCAGCCAAGGAAACGCGCTTCCTGGCAGTGGTCTGTCTATATCGGCCGGCCCTGGCCGGGAAAATGCGAGCTCCAGCCAAGGAAACGCACTTCCTGGCAGTGGTCTGTCTATATCGGCCGGCCTCTGGCCGGGAGAATGCGAGCTCCAGCCAAGGAAACGCACTTCCTGGCAGTGGTCTGTCTATATCGGCCGGCCCTGGCCGGGAAAATGCGAGCTCCAGCCAAGGAAACGCACTTCCTGGCAGTGGTCTGTCTATATCGGCCGGGCCTGGCCGGGAAAATGCGAGCTCCAGCCAAGGAAGCCCTTCCCTGGCTGTAGCATGGAAACCTTGGGCCAGGAAATACAATGAAGTGCCGGGCTGGCGGACGATCGTATTCCTTGGGCGATGCTGGGCCCGCTTACTACAATCAAGCGCCAATATTGGCCCAAGCTGGCCCAAGGAAGTGTGCTGCCTGGGCCTTACTGCTCGCAAGACGCACAAAAGAGCGCGTCAATGTGGTAGAGAGCTGGCAGCGCTGTGGCTCGACAGTGGCTGCATACACAGTCACGGCCTGGCTTCAAGATCCCACGACAGGATATTCGCCCACTGCTGCCTTCCAGGTCTTGCGACTGGAAACAGCGGCTGACCTCCATCCTGCGGTCTCACCCAAGGACAGGGAGCTAGCAGCCATTCGGCTAGCATTGCATCTCATCAGTTCCTTGTACCTTGAGGGTAAATAAAAGAATAAATAAATCAATAGATACCTGGGTACCCTTCCTGAGAACCTTGGGATCATCACATATTCTTAGGAAGCAGTGAAGGAGTGCCGAACTTACAACAGTCGAACCATCTAAGTGCGCTAGATTAAAACGCTTATACTGGAGCCTAGTTCTTGGGGAGGTGCTATCACAAGAATCGAATGGGTTCCAGGTCATGCTAGTATTTCCGGAAATGAAGCGGCTCATAATCTTGCCCGCGCGTCTCTTTTAGCTCTTCCCGGGCAACGAGACGATGAGCCGCCACGCCTACGCATCGATCACAGGTACGACATTACAACTCACTCCACTGAGCGAGCCCTGTAAACCGTCGATGGGGAAAATCACGAGTACGATTCCGATGAGGAGAGGATGAATATCAAAGAAGACACACCATAGATACACGACCGAGTGCCTGCCCGAGCCGGATGTTTCCGGACTTCCGTCCAAGGGATTCGGGCCGCAGAGGGCAGACGCTGCTCGCACGAATTAGAACAAACGCCACTCTATCACCGGCACGCCTCGCCTCGTGGAGCAAGGGAAAACAAATCTTACCTATGCTTTCCATCCGAAATGCGCACTAAAGCGGACACCCTTCACTTGTAGGAATGCCATAAATACCGAGATTCACGAGAAAATCATTGACCCCGAGAAATCACCTTCTTCGAAGGCCGACCCATCCTCCTGGGAATGAGGACCAGCAACGGAATATTCCGCGAATCCACCTGGATTTTCTCCATGAGGCAAAACTAGTATATTTCTAGTTTTCTTTTAAGTCCTCCTGATTATAACGACCAAACTAGCCCAATCCAAAGTTTTAATTTAGGATCTTTCATCCAAACTTAAGTGTTGTTCCCTTGTGGGCCAGCACTCATCAGCAAGGGTAAAATATCCGACCAATCCTCTCGATGCCACATGCGCCAAAGCTGACACTACTTCACTTGTTGTGGGAATACCCTAAATACCGCGACTTACGAGCGAAGCATTGACCCCAAGAAATCACCCTCTTTCAAGGCTGCACTCATCCTCCTGGGAATGAGGACCAGCAGCAGAAAATTGTGCGAAGCCTCCTGGACTTTTTCCATGAGGTCAAACTAGAATCATTCTAGATTGCTTTTAAGTCCTCCTGATCATAATGAACATACAAGTCCAATCCAAAGTTTTAATTTAGAATCTTTCATCTAACTTTAGGTGTTTTTTCCCTTGTGTGCCAGCACCCAGGCCTAAAGTTTAGACACCACGGGTGTCCCCTCAACTTGGTGTTTTTGGCCAATAAATCTCATTCTGAACTGAACAGTGGTAGTTGCCCTTGAGAACACGTGGGACTTGTTTGCGAAAGTGGAATACAACAGGAAAAAGGTGCGACTCGTCGAAAGCAAGTCTCGCGCCGTCATCAGAGGGCAATTGGCACGCTGAAGTGCTGCGTCTCTGCCCTCGCACGTTTTGGATACCAATCAAGAATCGACGCCGTGTGGACAGGTTAACCCTTCGGAAAAGTTTTGAAGGTGTGTCGCACGTAGACGTCCTTGCCGCATTCATATCGGTCGCGGAGTTCTGGGTCGCCCAGTTGTTTTTGTAAGCTGCATCGATCAGTGGTTGCTATTGCGCACTATTATGAATGTCCAGTACCTACCCAAACGGATCCGAATTACTTACGTCACATGGACACACAAATAGAGCAACGCAGTAAAGTGGGTTACAAAACACATCGCCGCTTTTTTAACAATAGAGCCAGGGGCGCCGCAAGTGTTCGGGAGAGGGGGGAGGGGGGGAGTGCGGGATCGAGAAAGATAGACTTTTGTTCCCTTGTACTGATTTGTTTGCTAGAAACGTCTTCCAAGCAAAGAACGATCGCACGCCGCCGCCGCTGCAGTTCTCCCCTTACCGTTCCGTCGACACGGAATCAAACTCGTTTCTGTCCCGCGTGTGGCAGTAAGGTTACAAATACACTCGTCAGAGTAAGATAAAACGCTGCTCAGACGCACATACATCTCGACGCGCGACACACCTTCAAAATAATCCACACGGAGCCGATACCTGATTGAAATCCAAGCGTGCGAAGGCAGAGACGCTGCACATCGGCGTGCCTCGACATGTTCTTTGATCGCCCCGAAGAGTTGTGTTTGATGGGTTGAGCATTTTTTCCTGCACAGCACGCATTCGTAAAAAATAAACATATTCTCAAAGGCACCTACAACCATTTACATTATATTAAGAGTAAAGTCTACACGCACTCCGGAGTGCATTTCGGACGAGATGGCTATACGCACTCCGCCGAGAACTCATGCCCGTCGGGCCCCCCTTCGAACGGCGCGTGCATCACTGGGGAGCGTGTTAACCCAGCCCCCCGCCTGCTGTTCACGGCGCTTCGCGGCGACAGTATTGGCTGCCAACTACAAAACGTAACCAGCGTCACGCCGCTTCGCGGCGTCCGGCCGGCAACCCAAGCCCCGCTGTCCTCGATCGCACACCCGGAAAGGAAGTCCGATTTAATCTCATGCGAAGTCCCGTCAACAAAATTATCGCGAAAAAGAAATGTCGTAAACATCGCAATAATCCACGACAAAAAAGAAAAAAAAAACAAAAAAAAAAAAAATGTACGGTGCCGGGATCGAACCCTGCGTCCCCTTGCGTACAGCGTGCACGCCTTAGCCGCTATGATAAGCCATCGCTGAAAAAGCTCGCTGTGACCATTCGTTTGGCGCGAGTTTAGCGGAGTGCGCATAGCCATCTCGTCCGGGAATGCACGCACGGAGTGCGTATAGTTTTACTCTTATATGGCTGGGGCCAGAAGCAAAAAACAAAACTCCTTCGGCGAATGAGTGCGAACGCCCAGAAAAACGATTCCGACGCGCACGCCGCCGCCCAGCCCTCTGCAAGCTCCAACCGATCGACTTACTAGCACACGATCGCCGTCCGGTAAATCCAATCGCGGAGCGATGGAGAGTGA
>JAZHYW010068024.1:0-39112 GCA_037355805.1 Ixodes ricinus
GACAAAAGTGCGAAGTCATCGTCGAGATCAGTTCAATCGATGCGCTCAAACACGCAACTTGTTGTTTGACTGATTTAAGAGCCCAAGTCTGTGTTGCCTGCCGACGTCTGCATTGTGAAGAAATCGAAAAAAATGGCGTCACCGAATCGTTGTCCAACATCTATGAAATCAATAACGCCTCGGTTAGCTAGAGAGCCACGAGAGGGCACCAGGCGTCTGCGAGTCTGTGAGAGCGGGACTGGCGAAAGGCCAAAGAAGACAGGATTCCAGGCTGAGGGACTCCAGGCTGAGAAAATGCCCTCACTTTGTTTGAACTGAGTCCAATTCAATGCATTGATCGAATCTCCTTTATTGTTTTTAGGTTGCCAAGGAGCCTCAAGAAACTAAAGTATTTTCTTTCCAAAATCTATAAAGAAGGTGTATTTTCAGCAGTGATAGGGTGCAGGCGAGCTGGTATTGAATCGACATCTTGTAAACCCTAAGAGTAAGGAACAAAAAAAAAAAAAGAAAACGGACGAAGACAATTTTTTTGGCCTTCGTCCATTTTTTTGTTGTTCCCCATCTCATGGTTTTACAAGATGTCGGTATTCTTGTGCCCAATGAAAAAATATAAAAGAGCTTTCGGAATGCGAGAACGAATTCTTGCTTCGTGACATCCATAATCTTTAAGAGTAGAACGATTGCTTCAGTGACAGCGGGGTCAAGCAATGGTTTTGTAAAGTTAGTCAAATCAATTTCACTATTTTTTTTTTACATAGAGCCGAAGGCTCAGTTAGGATGCATCGATAACCGAGTGCGAAAGACAGTATGCGTTTTTATTTCTGCAAAGTAACGTGCACGTATATTTGTCAGAATTGCGTTGAAGCCACCATTTTCTTTGTTTTCACAGCCGTTGCCCACGAAATAACTTTGCCCCATTCTCGGAGTATCAAAACAGTGCGTGAATAAGATCTCTGTTCGTTTTGATTAGGGAATGCCGGCCAGGATAAGGAGGCCTTCTATGATTCAGCCACGGGAACCTTCGTTGCAATTAAAAGTGCATCTTCACAACCACACCAGTCGTTTCCGGAACGACACCCTGCGGAGCCGTACGACGTAACGATGAATGAAAACGCGAGGTAATTCAAAATAGTGGATCGAAAACTGCTTGGTACTTCCCGGAGGAGGCAATCTTTTCCTTTCATTATAATGGCCTGAGCGCAACTTGTAACATAAATAAAAAATTCAAAATGTGAACACCGCGGTTTACCAGAAGCATATTATAAATAGAAGTGAAACCTGGAGGGTTTGAGTCATTTGAAAAAAAAAAAAAAAATATATATATATATATATATAATATATTTTATTTTCGCGCCTTTCATTATCGCAAACCGTATTTGCCTTTATTTTAAATTTAGACAGGAAAAAATGAACAGAGATAAAGTGATGCAAAATTAAATGTAATATAAATCGCTTTTAACATAGATTACGTTTCTATGGCTCCAACCCTCGCCTTCCCCTTTCCCCTTCCCCTGCGACAGCACAACGACCAAACTTAACTCTACACGCTTAATTTAGTGTAACATAATGTCACGTGACCATGCGACTTATAATGGCAGAAACTACGTGGCCGTGTGACCCGTAGTGACACCAATCTCGTTACCGTGTTATGCATTTTGCCTACGACGATCTCCTCCGGTATGAATGACTAAAGTGCTGCCAAAAACTGCGTCTGTGTGTGTGTGTGTGTTTTTATGGGACAGCCTTTAGCAACGTCGATGTTAGCACTAAACCTTAGCTCCATCCTACTTCCCAACCATAACTGGAGAAGACTGCGGTCCACTCATAGCTTGAAGATGCCAGCGTTGTGCAGTTCCTGCGCTTGTTCTTGAATCACTTCGCCCTTCCCTTCTTTTTTCTGGCCTTCCAATTAGGGTGGTGTTCTTCCGCTTCCCATCAAATGACCCTTGAGGAAGTGTTCGAATTCAATTCATTCCCACTGTTCCAGATGAATAGGCAAGGGTCAATGCGAGCCCATCAGGCTCGCATTGACAATCCCTACTGATATCACAATTGAAGTAAACAACATATTTAAGCAAACCATTTTAGTGTATTTCTGCACACAAACACGTTGAATTTGTGAGTGTTACTGCATATAAATGTTTTCAAGTGCCTTTTATCAGTTTTCGATGATGGACTAGAAATAGTTTTTAGTATTTCAGGAAACGCATTAGCAGATAATTTCTGCTAAATAAGTGAAGTTTTCAAGTACTGAAATTCACACCCTATCTGAACGTTGTGCTAGAAAAACATGAAAAAAATATAGAATATGTTATGAATATACATTTATGGCGTTTTATTTCTAAGTTTGCATGTGATGAGACGCGAAGCATGCTTTGTAATTTTGTAATAATAAGCCGTCTTAATCAGTATAGTTTAGAATTCCATTTTCACACTCGCCATGGCATAAAATTTTAATACAGAGATTATACTTTAGCACAACCTTCCTCGTTGATTATGCTCACGTCTTAATAATCTAGGAAACTGGGGTTTATGATCGATTACACCAAACTATGCAAATGAGAGCACACAATGTTAACCGAAACCCTTAAAAAAAAGACGTGGGAAATATATGGACATACAGTAACATATCCCCACATGCCTTTTTGCTTATTTTTTTAGATGGAAGTATGAAGCCCCAAACATAGCCTACAACAGCACTGAAGGCTCTAAGACGCAAATTGCTTTCGGCATCTTCAGGTTGTCTACTCCGCTGCAAGCAGGAAACCCAAAACTTTGACCGAAGAGCATTAGTGGAGGCAGCTGACGCTTTCGACGGCCCCGCCATATTCCCGAAATCGACACAAGGAAACTTGCCACTTCTCAGCAACCCCGCCTTTTCCTTCTTTTTTCCCAGGCGGTTCACAACAAACGCATCCTCCGCCCCCGTAGACGAACAACTTTAATGCGTTTATGCAAATGGCGTCGCCGCACAGGCACCCCAATCGAGCGATTTCCTTTGCCCTCTTCCAAGCTGCTTCACCCCTCCGTTGTGCGTTAAACGTGTAGTCATGCAAATTAGGTCGTCGGAAGCCCCCCTTTTTTCTTTTTCCATTGCGTATCAGCCGGTCCTGGACGGAGGCTCCGTTCATCTTTTTCGATTTGGAGATTCCGATGTCGCCCACTTGGCAGGGGCACCGGAATCCAGATCGAGTTCACAGCTGGCTGCCGTTCGCTCGCTCCACAGTCAAGCAACTCTAGGGTTCGGGTACCTGGAACTTCGGATAGCATCACCGTGCACAATGGCTGCGTAACTCCAGTGCCGACATATATAGCCACCGAAAGCTTAAGCTACACAGGGCTTAAGCTCAGGAAAGCTTAAGAAACGACAAAAAAAAATGAAGTAATAGAGTTTCTTGCGACAAAATATAATTTTTCCAGGTAATTTAGGAGCATAAAAGCCGCAAAAAAGCCAAGGTACAACTTAACTCGACATCCTTTGGACAGAGTCGGGCTGTGAATTGAGCCCCAAATTGCCAAAGAACCTCAAGAGTTAGGTTTCACTGCATACTTGTTTGGTTGTCACCTGGTTTCTTTTCGGCCTCAGTTCGCGAGGAAATGCTAGAATTAGGCTTCACCCCTAGTTGTTAGGTTTTAACTTGGTAACATTGGGCCTGAATTGCCAAACGAAAAGTCATTAGAAAATGTAAAGCAAAGTACTTTGACTTTAACAAAGACCTTGAAGGAAAACCTTAATAGGCTCAAGTTAGGCCCTAGGACTGCCAAACTTGGACCTAGTTCCTTTAAAAATAAATAGCGCGAAGGTCAAGTACACACTGACGGAACAAGCGCTAACTCACAACTGTCGTTTTAATATTCACACAGAAGACGAGAAAGAGGTAGCGTTTTTCTTTCATCTTTCTTTTCGGCATGAGAAAATTCCCAGATTGAAAATGTCTTGATGGGCAGAGGATGTCACGTTGAAAGAACTGAGAATTAAAAATAAAAAAGGAAAAAGACGTTACGCCAGAAAAAAAAAAACCTGAGAAATAGCAGAAAAGAAGGAAAGACGAAGTTACTGACAGTAAACGAATGAAACAATCTCAAGTAGAAAAGTTAAGGCAATGAAGTTCTCTGTCACTTAAAGGGGCCCTGTAATCATATTTAAGCGTCTACCTTTTTTGGGGTTTCCACGTCTCTTGGGGTTCGGGCAAGCCAGCGGGCACGGAGAGAGTCACTAAGTATCAGTGCGTCATATTTTAACCGGACGACGCGGATACCTCCTCCACCTACGGGGGCGATCCGTGGTGCCGAAAGCTCGCGTAATGTGACGTCTTAGGTCCTGGGCTTACTACTGGTCATATCCGCTAAAAGCTTATTTTTAATCGAGGTACAAAATATAAGTGGCGCAAAGCGTTTCAATTATTTAATAAAGTAGTTTTTGTTCAATATTTTAGATCAGAAAAGAAACAAATGCAGTTAGTACGGAAACAAGAAATGATCCGTCGACACACCCGGCACCAAGCGGTGGAAAACGCGGCGCATACTAGAAAGATGTAGTGGGATCAGGCACCGACGTGCGAGCGAGCGTAGAATGTCTCGGATGTACGCGGCGGCGCTGCGGTCGTATACGGGCTCGAGGATCCGACCGGTTACGAGCGTTCCGATGGCCTTCGGCGAGCAGGTTTGGCTTGCGGTTTGGCCGTTTGGCGGTATGTCAGCGCGAAGTGACTCCCGTTCTGAACTGATCTTTACCCCGAGTTTGCTGTCGTTTGTGGCCAATGAATTGTCATGCCAAATTAGTGTTGAATCGTGCAGCAAATGCAATGCGAGCCGCCCTGGCTGCCCGCTTCATACAGCCTATCCAGAACATGACAAAACATGCTTTAGTGGCGCCCTCTCGAGCCGTCGACACAGAGTGCGGCAGCCATGAGCGCTCGCTGAGCTCACTACCCCTCCTCTAGTTCACGGCCACTCAAGCGACCAAGGACGTCATGAAGGAGGTTATTTTTTTGCTTGTTTCTGTAACTTTAATTTGACTATGACTCTTAAAGAAAAGCGAAATTCGAGAAAAAGAAAAGTTTCATTAGGTTACTACGTTCAGTGCGCTCAGGTTCAGTGCAAATTAAAAACCAGTAAAAAAGTCCACGCAGAGCCCCTTTAAGGCAGTTTGTAGATTTTGTATGCCTTAAAGAAACTACTTCTCTTTGCTCGCTTTCTCATAGATCATCGTTCTGCTCTTCAAGGGAGTTATTAGTGAACAAAGAGTTAGGGCGCAAACAAGCTGGTGACGGTTTAACATTCTAAACAAAACCCCGAGTTAGACAAAAAAAAAAACAGTCTGGAGGTTTTGTTTAAAAGAGTTATTAGTGTTTTCCGTTATGTTGCTAAGGGAAGAACAATTGTCAACTCGCCTCTCAGTGTTCTGGGTGTGACAATGCATTTGTAAATCGTATTTTAAATCTGCTTTGTAAGGTTTTTTTTTTCTATTTTTTTGGCGAGAAGCTTGACTTAAGTTTATTCCAGTCGATTGGAACTGCATCAGACTGACAAACGGATGTAAAACAAACCTTTTGCTATATTCCCACACACCAAGGAGCATACTCGAGTATAGTCATGTCTGCCGCACACGCCTGGCTAGTTTGCACATTGAAAAAATAGCTACAAAAAGGTTACGAACGCCGATTTAACATATTAAATTTGTTGTAGATTTTTGTTTTACAGATATACCTCTCGGCATAAGCAGCACAAGCTGCATGTCCCACTACAATCCCTGTATGCAGCTTGATGCTTAAATAATTCAGCTAAGGTCTGTTGGATATGTGGAAAAAAATGTATTAGTTTATTCTAGGATCGTTACTTGCAGTCATATTATTTGTTATGACATTATAATATGTAATTTAATTGTTTACATCTTTTGCAACAGGATGAAGCGTGATATATTCTTGTATAAGGTTGTGAGTGGTGCTGAACTATATTCATTTTCATGTTCCGCAGAAGCCTAGCCTTGTTTGCTCGTTTTATGGCTGGTTTACACAACACAGACCCCATGACTCGTCTGCAACTGATTTATCGCGATTTAGAATGTTCATGTATTCAATGGCGTACCACGTTGTTTTTGAGTGGGAGGCAAACCAGACACCCCCCCCTCCCCCCTGGGCCGGGGGGCGGTACCCTTGCTATCCCTTGGGCGCCGCCGGTCAGTGTTTGCCCTGCCCAGTGGCGGCTGCTTTAAGGTGGGTGAGGGGGGGGGGACAAAGCACATGCCTTGCGGCCCCCCCCCCTCAGAAAACTGGGGGCGGGGGGGGGGCAAGCGACCCTTTGCCCCCCTCCCCCCTCCCCTTCCCGGTTGGCACAACCATGAATGTAATAATTTCAGTATAGATAATTTTGACCATGAACGTGGATTTTGAAACAGCACCGGTGTTTTCATTTCGAGGTGATGTATCCTTTTCATATTTGTCCCTGTGTGTTTGCTTCTAATTTTTTTGCTTACTTTACAACTCAAAATACACCTGAGACACTAAAATAAATAAGTTGTAAGTGCTTTCAAGATAAGTTATTGTATCACAGTGTAGCCTGGATCAAACAAAGAAAAACATTTTTTTGACAATTAAATTTTCTAAGAACTCATTTGTGCAGCATATAAAATATGCAAGAATTCTTTTTTTCATTTTTAGGCTAGTAGCGTTGTTAATGCCTACATTAACATGATATATGTTAAGTTGAAACTTCACCGTCTTGTGTTAGCGGCAGTTAACTTTATTGCTTGTTGAACCTGAAAAAAACAACCAACCCAAATATAAAATGTTAATTTGACACAAGCACTGTCACAAATTATTGGTAATTTCTAAAATAAAGTAAGCATTTGGAGCTTACAGAACAAGCAGAAAGCGTAATTTGAAGTATGGGCCTCAAAATGGTATCTGGCTTGCGAAAACTCTGGCGAAACTATTTCTACTCATGATATAATAAGTGCAAGTTGCGACAACATTTCAAGCAGAAGCAGTTCACTCGCTGTCTTTAATAAGGGGCGATTGCATTTAGTGAGGATGGTGCATACCGTACATAAATGGTTGACAAGGGTGTTAACAAGGTCTGTCCAGCAGGAATTGGACGGTCAAAATTGCGAAAACACTTAATTCTCTGAATTCGACGCTCAACAAAAAACATGAGTGCAGCAATGTCTTGCATTTCATCAACTTCCTGAGCAGAGAACTTGCCATGATTCAGAAAGGGTGAGATATTGAGAGCGACGCCCATCTTTTGCAGAATGTCGGCAGTCTTAAAGCTCTTGTTGGCCATAAGGAAGTCGCTTTGGTTGAAAGGTATCTGAAGAAGCCCTGACTGCGTTATGAACGAACTTGCAACTTCACACATCACCTATAGGGCATCAATAATAACTCTAGCCATAGGAAAATTATGCCTGAATGCTGTTGGCACGTCGCTGTCAATGGTCTCTTGTGGCAGCCAAAGTGGAAACTTGTGCAAAGCGCATGAAAAAGAACTCATCCATGCATCAAACTTCGAGACAGTTCTCAGTGATGTACTCAACAAATGTCCCAGGCGCCTGTGGAACATGTCACGCTTCACCTTCACCAGAACCAGAAGCAACTGGTGTTTGAGAACCGCTTTCATGGCCCTCTGACATTCTTCAATAAGTATGAGTTTACCATATGTCGCAAGGTAACATTTCTGTCATTTTCTTTAATACTTTATTTTCTTTCAAAACGAAAGATGGAAGCTGGGCAAAAAGCTGTTAAGGCCTGTTCACACTCTTGCAACCGAGTACGACCGAGAGAGACGAGATCTGTAAGAACTTCTTAAAATTTCTTAGGACGAGGGAACACACTGGCATTCTGGCGCCATCTATGCGGTGACCCTGGAACTGCATTTCACAAGAGCAAAGGTTTTATGGGGTTTCCGAGGTCAAATATGCGTAAGACCTATAAGAAAGGCTCGTTTATAACGTTGACAAAAGTTTTTCAAGCCAAGGAAGAAAGGATATACTGCGCGAGAGAAATAGGAAATATCCCGGACCGCCAAGTTTACACTGCTGCCCAATAGATGGCGCAAGTGTGTCTTCTGGTTGTAAGAAGTTTCAAGGAACTAGGTCACAAGACGGGCCTTTACAAAGCACAGCTTGACGAGGCCCCAGCTCCAAGATGGCAGTACAGGGTCAGCGGCAGGAATAACTTTTTCTAATGCACGGTATTTAACACACACATACAGAGGTGTACTTTCACATACACACACTCCCACACAAAATCTCATCACTTATACATCGGTTAACAGAGCACACAACTAAAACTACTAAATAAATAAGCGGTGCTCACAATGTAGGGGCGCAATAAACAGACCATCAAATGACAAATTATGAATTGAATTTTGCCGTTAAAGCAATGTGTTTAATAGAGCTCGAAGAATATATCTGACAGATGCAACTTCATAGTTGGTACAGAACGGGTGCAAGCCATTTTCCTCATTGACGGGTGTTTGTGTTATCAAGTAAGTTTGAAATTTCTAGAAAGTAGCTTCGTTCAATTTGTTTTTATTCCAGCTTTCTATGGGGTTAGAAGGCGGTAGTTTGGAAAGTTTGGTAACCTTACAGCATTAAATTGTGTAAAGAAAGCGCCTTGTGCGAAAAGTATGGCATATTAATGACCACACGTACTGTTTTTTTCTTGCAAGGTCAGAAGTTTATTTATTATTTATACGGTAACGGTGCCCCATACTATACTTCGTTTCAGCTTCCGTCCGAGCGCAGCCAAAGCTACGTGTGGCCGGAGCCAATCACACGCCGGCAATAGGTCACGCGATCTCGCCTGCACTTTTGTATCACTCCGCTGCGCCGCTGGTCGTCCGCGCCGCCCGTGCTCGCCGAGTATTTCGTCTGCTACGGGTGTATCAACGGTATCGTCTGCTACAGGTCTAGAAAGTGCCCTTTCATGTTCTGAAATTTAGTCACAGGGGATGTCAGTACGTAGGCTGGCCGCTGGTGTCTGTGTTCGAGCTTTCCACCTGTTCGGCATTTCGGCATAATTTCGAAATGTAAGTACACATTGCAAGGTGCCCGATGCCCCGGCCATTGATGTTTCCTTGTATTGTCTGGATATACCAGGGCTCGAGGCGCAGTCCTTTCCACCAGCTTCTCGGCGTTCAATGTGACCGGCAGGTAAAGGGGTGCCCTGATTTCGCCGTGTATCAGTGAATTATAGTGGCCCGGACGCTTTGCTTGTTTACAACGCATTCGCGGTACGACGCGGCCGGAGTCTCCTGCCGAATTTGAAAGTAGACATTCATCACGACCTCTCGCGCCTGACGCCCAAACGTGCCTTTGCGAAAGGACATTTTGAAGCGAATCGGTGAGGAAAGCAGCGAAGCACACGATTCGGCCATTACGGGAACGAAATCACACAGAAAAACCGAGCGCTGCAGCCATGTTGCCAGCGGATGTACGTGTTTTCACCAAACCACATGCATTTACATATATTAATAAAAACATAAACTTCAGATAATTAATTCCTTTAGTTGCAAATTATTGTCACCAGTACACATCTGGAATATTGTGCAATGTTTACGCACAAAACAGTTCTTCTTACAAAATTACTTTTGCGGACTACTTTGTGGTGCGTAGGAATGCTCTTCTCGAAGTTGCGAACCGTCCCTCAGCCTTTGGCTGCGCTCGGACGGAAGCTGAAACGAAGTATAGATGACAATATACAAAGTGTAACTGAGCAAGGACATAAAAATGATCAGTTTTTTAAATGTTGGGAATATTGAGCGGTGTCTAGATAGGGTGCGTACTGTTTATCTGCCTTTTTTGATGGATGTAATATATGTGTTCATTCCATGACAAAATCTGCGAAGATAACACCCATGATTTTGAAGGATTTTACTACTTCAATGACGTCACCAGCCAAAATGATATATGAGTTATATTGTACTCTCGTGTTTTTCGAGCGGAATAACATACATTTGGTTTTGTTTGCGTTAATTCTAACTTATTTACACTAGTAAAAATATATATTGGGAAAGCATACGGTTTGCTACAAGTTCAAATTTATTACATGTGTAACCCGTAAAAAATAATGTAGTGCCATCAGAGTAGGATATCACTTTACAACCAGGAACACAGCGCTCGATATCAGTTAACAAATATAAGAAATACGCTTCCTTGAGGTGCTCCTGTTTTTACCGGTTTCATTCACGATTATGAATTACGGATCTTGATAAATTGCTTGGTGTTCAGCTAGGTAGGACCAAAATAAATAAAGCGTAGTGCCCCGAATACTATAGAGTTGAGTAATTTTGGCAAAAGAATATCGTGATTAACTAAGTCAAACGCTTTAGACAAATCGACATATATCAATACTGTCAGTAGTTTTTATATTATTATTATAACTTCTTTCTGAGATAACAGAGCCGACTCTGTCGACTTTCCCTTTCTGGAAACCATGCTGGCTGTCTGTTACTAGCGGAAAACGATCACGATATCTAGACAGTTTAATTTAAAGAACTTTTCATAACCTTAAAAAATTAGATAATATTGAAATCGGTGTATAGTTCCCCAATTAAGTTTGATCGCCACCCTTAAAAATTAAAATAACCTTGGCCACTTGCTTAGGTTTTGTGAAGATATTCCTGGAGATATTGAAAGATTAAATATATACGTTATCGGTGCAGCTACCAAATCAATAACGAATTCAATTGGTGGGATGATCAAGTCGTTTAAATCGTCCCCTTTACTGTTTTTTTACTCCTAAATGATGACGTAACTTGTCGCTCATGTGTTAGGCTTAAAAAATGAATGAATGTGTTCACTAATATTCTCCCGAAGGGTATTTATCACATCTGGAGTACTGTCAGCTAGGTTTACCAAGTAGTCATTAAAAGTGTCTGCGAGAGCCGTACCAGATATTTATTGTACAATATCCATAATTTTGTTAAACGAGGTTTCAGATCATTCGCTTTTAAAGGACACATGCAAAGGAAAAAAACTTTTTTTTTAAACAGCCGGGTTGGGAAAAGGAAGTCATAAAACGAATTTACAACGAAAAATAAAATTTTTAGAGCTATATTTACGGCGCTATACGAATTTGTAGTTGGCGCCCACGGGCGCCGCGGAAAAGTGGCCCATATTTATCACGTGACTGGCCCCTATTTGTCACGTGGTACTTGCGCTCTTTCGGAAGCTTCCTATGGTCTCGAAAAGTTACTTATTCATCTTCGTTTGAAGTGCAACAAAAAACAAAGATTAATAAGTAACTTTTAGAGCCCAAATGAAGCTTTTGAAAAAGCGCAAGCAGACGTGATAGACCTGTGCGCCGGTCAGATGACGGCGGCGGCGCCCCGAAGCAGACGAACTTGTGCGGCGGCGGCGACGGCGGCGTGGAGAAACGCGTTGAAGCGGCGGCGCACAACGCTCAGCGTGCGGCGGCGGCGACGCACAGGTCTACCACGTGACCAGCGGCGGCTCCCGCGAGCGCCAACTACAAATTCGTTTTGCGCCGTAAATATAGCTCTAAAAATTTTCTTTCTTCTTTGTAAATTCGTTTTATAACATACTTTTTCCATCTAGGCTGTTTAAAAAAATGTTTTTTTCCTTTGCATGTGTCCTTTAAGACACTGGCTAACATTTTTCCATAGTTTAACTGGTTCGTTTTTTTTCTGTATATTGACAAGCATGTTGCAATGGCATTCTATTTTTAGCATTTTTAATAAGAGGTTTGTTTGTTTCTATATACTCTAAACATTAGCTAAATTATCAGTGTCTTTAGATTGAACAAATTTATCGTAAATATCGATATTTATTTTAATTTTTAAACAACTTCGTGGGAGACACAAGGATTGTTTTTTTCAGGCCTTGTAAACTTATAGGAAAACTTGTTATATGTATCTTGAATGTCTCTAGAAATGCTTTATAAGCTGCCTCAGGGAGTTATTTAGGTAAACATTGTCCCAATTAGTTGTTTTGATCGACTTCCGAAATGACTGAAGTCTTTGTAAAGTAAAGGTCCGTAACTTAAGCTCTTCATGCTTTTGTTTGTGGGTTTAAAAGTGTGCATTCGTGAGAAACAAAATTAGTAAATTGTTGTAAACGTTGCACCCAACTACGCCTGTAGCAGATATATCTTCATAGGCACAGTTTGTAACAAAGCTTTTTTAGTAAAGTTGAGCGTTTATCGACTATTCGTGTTGCTCCGGTAGCGATGCATTCGTAACCATTTTATTCAATAACTGTAAGCCAGGTTATTGCGCGCGGTGAACGTTTTCAACACGTCAGTAATAAAATCGCACACCACCAAGAGGTTAAAGTTCTTGTCACTGATACAACTTAGTGTCCATAGAGCAGAAAAAAATGCTCTAATTTCTAGGCGGAGTGACGGTATAGCACACTAAAAACATTGTTTCCGCTGAGTGTCGGCAATATTTCATAATACTCGTTTAGTTCTGTAAACTCCGGAATAATACTTCAAGTAAAGGATTGATAAACAAGCATTGTGACACCGCCACCTTTCCTCCCGTTTCGTCGTAAAAAAATGATGGTAATTAGGTAAAAAAGTCAATTCGAATCAGAAGTATACCATGTTTCAGAGAACATTAGTACACTAAAAGGAAAGATAGCATGAAGTATCAAGAGGAGAGAGTCATCAAGAATGTTCATCAACCTTTCATCTGCATAGAATGAGACATTCATGTGAGAAAATAAAATGATAGTGTAGTTTGTTTTTGTAGTATACTGCCGAACGAAAACTCTTCTGGTGTTAGGCATAAATTACTCGGCAGAAAAGTTTTCATTACAAACAAAGTGATGTGGCATTTATTTTCGTCGCTTTTGTTTACCTTTAACGTATCAGTGCAAGGTCGTCTTCGCACTTAATACTGAACAAAACGTTCACCTGTAGCTTTTCGCGCGAACAGTTTTTCTTTCCTTGTGCCCCACATAACATATAACCCTTTCCTGCACATTTGGTTCTTTAACTGCCAGAAGGTTGTTTTTTTTTGCGCTGACAGGTTTTCATAGATGCGTAGAGATGATTTCAGCTGTTTTATGCTCAGCATTTTCGAGCAACCACATGTTCCTCATTACACGTGAATTGAAACGTAATAAAACTACCGGCACCTTGCCGAGGCTGGTTGGAAGGCGGTGCACCGCCTCAAGGTTCGGCTCTGACAACCTCGGCAGTTGAAGTTGCTCCGACAACGAGTGTAACTTACTCAGCAAATTCTCATTTTCGGTTACCACTAGTACATGCACCTCATCATTTTGGCGCCTGCTGTATTGTTCGAGATTATTCAGTTTGAGTCTTAGCTGTTTGACCTTCACGTGTCACACGTGTCAAATGTCAGATGTCATTCGACTTACATTGTGACGTTTTGTTCAACTCAGTTATTTATTTTTCTTGCTGGGTAATTTGAGTGAGCAGCTCATCGTACTTGTCAAACATGACTTGGACGGAATGCTCGATGTGATCAACAGTAGTTTCTATTTCCATTATTGAATCCACCTTTGTGTGAAGCGTCATGATAGCAGAGAGCTTTGCGTTGATTTCTGCAAGCGCACTGCCGTCATCCTGCACGTTGCTCGCCTTCCCTCTTTTTGTTGCTTTTCTGGATTCCCCTTCATACACGTTGGGAACCTCCACCTTTTCGTAGTGTCACAACGTTGTTTTCTTGACTGCGCTCTCTTGACACACCTGAACATATTCCTAAGTGACTGATAACTATAATCACACACTGCAGAACACATGGTTGTATTGTTTTTGGGAGAAGTTCATTGCAAGCGACACACCATGTATTCTTTGTC
This sequence comes from Ixodes ricinus, assembly GCA_037355805.1. Taxonomy (NCBI): domain Eukaryota; kingdom Metazoa; phylum Arthropoda; class Arachnida; order Ixodida; family Ixodidae; genus Ixodes; species Ixodes ricinus. Next base: position 13,790 of record JAZHYW010068024.1, read on the forward strand.
ATCTGACGACATGACACCAAAGTCGGATTTCTAGTCGTGTTAGCAGAAGCAGCAGCAGTGGCAATAAATGGATAGGTGTTTTAAAAGAATGTTCACCAACCTGTAATCGTAAAGATGCTGTGGTAGCGCGTGGTAGAAGCTGCCACTGCCGCTGCTTGACTGCCATTTTTGCCATTCTCACCAGCGTCAATGAATTCCAAGAAAGCCAATGGAGGTTTCAAAATTTGGCAGCTCTGTGTGAAACTAGATGTCTTCATCGCTGTCCTGGAATGTTTCAACACTGTACGGGAAAGTCTTCACTTCCAGCATTTTGCAATTTAAAAGTGCAGTCTGGAGCTCGGCTTGCGAGTTTATACACTTTAGCCTTGCCTAGTTTAGAGCACATTCCGCCGCATTTCGACCTCTTTTTTGTAGCCTTTTGTCTGTAGCTCTTTGCCACTCAAGCTGAGCCTCTAGGTCACACGCACAGGGTGGTGGCTCTGCGGGTGCTGGGTTAGCTTCACGACATGGTTCCTGACAGTTCCAGGACCTGGAAGTCTTCTTCATACTCTTGTGGTTCGGTTTCTGGATACAGATATGCGGGGCTCTGCAAGGTTCGGGGAAAGGTGGTTGGGGGGGGGGGGGGGCTTGAAGGTGGGTGTTTCTGTTTTGGCATCTTCCTGACGACTCGAGTCTTGTTAAACTCGAAGACTGATGGTACTGCGTGCTCGTACAGCAACCTGTGACCACTGGGCACATTCCGCACGAAATTAGTCTCTACCAATTAAGCGTCTGAAACAAACTTTCGAAACCTTAAAAACCTTGAGTCAGCGGCCCTTATCTCGCCTGGTTACGGCGATCTATTTCCGATGGATTCATTTCTGTTTTGAGAACCTATGGAAAGACACCTGAAAATAAACGAATTAGTGCTTTAAAACATATCCACGAGAGACAACGACTGAACAACATAAAATTTGTTCGGGAATAATGAACACACGAAAAGTGTTCTAAGCACAAGTGCTCATACATGCAGGTTGCTCAACATGCACCTCGAGGCATAGTCTTTTCTGGCTAACTAGAAAGGATCGCTCCCGCGTTAACTAGACAGGTTCGATTCAGCTAAATCTGCCCGTGTGTGAACTAGAACAGGTGACGTTACGGAACCTTATGCCTCGACCGGGTGTGGCGAGTGCAAAACAATAGCAGGTTGTGTCTAAAAGATACATGAAAGACGTTTACAATTCTCTGTGATGCCGAATTAGAGTGCAGCTCTTGAGGACGGAGGAGGGAAGGGTACGGAAGGGAGGGAAGGGTACGGAAGGGAATTTGACCGGGAAATTGCGGGACAATTTCCCGGTAAATTTCCCCACTAAATTTAGCGGGAAATATTCCTGCTAAATTCAGCCGAAAATATTACCTGCTATATTTAGTGAAAAATTTCCCCGCTAAATTTAGCGGAAAAAAATTGGCGGAGGAATTTCCCTGCTAAATTTAGTGGGAACAGTTGCCCGCTAAATTTGGCGAGAAAATTTCCTTGCTAAATATAGCGGAAAAACTCCTGCCGCTAAATTTGGTGGCAAATTTTTCCGCTAAATTTGACAGGAAAATGTTTTCGCTAAAGTCAGGGAACAAAAAATTGTGGAAAAATTTTCCCGTTAATTTAGCGGAACAAGTTGTCCACTAAAATTAACGGAAAAATTTCCCCGCTAGATTTGGCGGAAAATTTCCCCACTAAATTTGGCGGAAATCTTTTTTCTGCTAAATTCAGCGGAAAAATTGGTGGAAAAATTTCCCTGTTAAGTTTAGTGAAAAAATTTGCACGTTATATTTGGCGAAAAAGTTTCCGCGCTAAATTCTGCGAAAACATTTTCCGCCAAATTTAGCGAAGAATTTTCCGCAAATAATAACCGGAAATTTTCCCGCTAAATTTGGTGAGAAACTTTCCCAAAAATTTAGCCGAAAAAATTGCCCGCTAAATTTGGGAAAATTTCCCCGCTAAATTTAGCGGGAAAACTTTCTGCTAAATTTTTCGGGAAAATGTTTTTCCTACTCTAGAGAAAAAATTTCCGGCAAAATTTAGGCGCCGTGTGACGTCACGAGGGTGACGTCACGTGTGGCGTCAATATAGGAAACGTCCGATAATGCAACGCGCGGTGACGCCGACGCCGCTCAAGCCGGAAACGGGCGCCGAAGAGCTGCCCTCTAAAAAGAGACGAAGAAGTCGAAAATTAGGTAGCATCATTACGATAGCGTCGCGCGACCGAGCAAGGAATTCCGTCCAGTGTTTGTAATGACACTGCAGATCGGGTAATGCTTACACCACGCAGAAACGCTCTGTGTGAGATTACAAGAAAGGGGCCCCGCTAAAAGGCTGTATCTCCTTCCTCAACCATGCGTGCAGCATAGGAATAGAGAATCATATAAAGCAACATAGGCTGCAGAAATTTTAAAAAAGTGTTTTTAATTATTGTCAGGGAATGTTGTTTTTCAGGTTTTAATCAAATGTTTGTCGTGCATTGGCACGCAAATATGTGATTTATACCGAAAAACAAAATTTTTCGATAATGATTAAAACTTTTTTTTTAATTTCCTCACTTATGCAAATTTATACTATGGTTTCCTAGACAATCACTCATAGGTTTATTGTTTGAGAGTTCTTATAAAATATAACGTGACGTAATCGAACATCGAATACTAGTTAGCAAAACTGACCTGTGCGCAGAAATTGCTTCCCATAATTAATGCTCTTCTATCTGATCGCAAGATTGAAGATAGCGTACCTAAATCTGCGCGTGTGCAAAAAAATAATTATCGTCGGCATCCGCCTAGTTTAAAAACACGGCTTGGGCTTTGCGCATGCGCACTGGTGACGATGCTATTTTTTGCTTACACAAAAATAGCGTATTTTGCTTTTGGGTACTCAATTCTAAAGTTCCCAAATGTCATTACCTAAGTTATTTACTATCAAACATGACCACACCGGCGGTGCACATCAAATGCGAGTGACCGTCTAGCTCGTCAGAACACGACTTTTTATGTCCAGCGATTTTCTTCTTTTCTGTGCGAAAATATGTTTTAGATTCGTTTAACCCTAAATTGGACGATGACATGTAAAAATATAAAGTGAAATAAAAATGTCGATTATTTACCCACCGTTCAATCTTATCCGAAATCGCGGCAGTAGCGCAAACATCACGCGATATGCCATGGCGTTACAAACACCAGAGGCATTTCTGCGCGGCGGCGCAATGCTGGTCCAAGAGCATTACCTAGCTGTCCATTTCTTCCTCCTCTTTTACAGCGGAGCTGTTAAGGGCTAGTTTCCCCAGGATCGTGTCCCCCGCAAAGAAATGTCGACACAAAACTCTGGTTGCCGCCGTCGCTCATAGATGGCGACAGCTGTCCAGAGTGTTGTGTTTGCCGGTTGTCCGCTTGCCGCCGTCGCTCATAGACGGCAGCAACTCTTCCAGCCTTTCCACTCTGGCTTGCAGACTTGCGGCCGGCCATTACTTCATTCCCACCATAGTACAGCTTCGCTGGCCTTCCTTCTTCACCAATGGAAAGGCTAAACGTTTTTTTTAATTTGTTTTAGACACAACCTGGTCTTGTTCCGCCCTCGATACGTCCGCCATCGGTAGTACGGTGCCAGGAGTGCGTCTCCGACTGGTGTTTAGCGTCCTATCCCGCCCATACATCAAAAGTGGTCCCCAAGTGGCAACAAATGACGTCACAGAAGCTGAAGTGTCATGCTGTTGCCTGTCGCGATCCTGGCGGTTGGCCATAGAAATGCTGGCGAAAAGCACGAGCGAACGCGAGTGTCGCTGTCGTCACGGCGTCCCAACTTCCGGCTGCTGTAGCTTCCGTGGACTGTCACAGTGGAGAGCGACCTGCAGCAGAACAGGCGTCTGCCATATTACACCACAGCTGTTGGGACACCGCCAGGATCGCGACCGGCGACAGCAGGACACTCCTGTGACGTCATCATGCGGAAAACGAGGAACCACTTATTTGGACGCGGTAGACACACCAGTCGGAGGCGCGGTCCAGGCACCATATCGGTAAGGACACAAGATTCCCTATCGCCGTATGTTTTAACTTTCCGTTTTACCTTACGATAGACCACTGGAAGACGTTACGAGCCATAGAGTCAATCCAGTCAATCCAAAGTCGTATGAGCGTCACGCGTCCTTTGAGAGGGGACGCAGTGACGGGTTGTCACTATTTACGTTGAATTAACTGAGCTTGCTCGTAACCTCCCCTTACATTCCATAGCAATTGGAAACGGAGTATAGTTACGTCTAAAGAAATAAATCGAACCATTTTGTCGGCAGACTACCCACATTAAAGAACCACCCTGGAAGCGTAGCGCAGAGCAGCGTAATAAACCACGTACAGCATCCTATGCACCGAACGCGTCGCAAAGTTTCGTTTTCATAGGCAATATCAACAACATTACTAAAAAACTCAGAGGATTTTTTGTCCAATACTCGATGGTGTGTTGGCTATAATGCGACCAAGTACGGTCACTGTGGATGCGCTGCTCGAGTAGCAACGTTAGTAGTTGTCGTTGAAACAATAAACCTTCCGTCGTTATTTGACTGCCACGTAGACCTGGCTTAACGTTTACTTTGTCTAATTTAAAACAATAAAATGCGACATGTTTTTTATTTGTTTTTTGGGGGTTTAATTGAAACTGATGATACTATTTTTTTTGCGAAAAAATTGCCTTATTTTGAGTTGTTTTTGGATATTCAGAAAACTTTTGGGCGTAATGCAAAAAACACTTACAACTGTGGAGCGCGGACTATTTCGTTAAAAGTTAACAAAGCATGAAATACACCGTAAGAATTGTTTCAGTTTATAAACTTAATCTTAAGTTGTGTTGAAAGATAGCTGAAAAATGCCTATGAAAGAGTTGCGCAAGAAGCCAAGTTTGTCCTTTTATTTTACTTTAAAACTAACCCAAAATAAAATCAATTAAAGTAATTCAAATAGACAACTTGCCTTGGTGTATACATAATATTTACATTCTAAAAAGTTGCATTGTTTATTCCTATGGCCCTCAGAGTTGCGTCTACGCGTAATTAAGTATAGCGTTGTTCCTCTTGCTCTCAGACGGGATTTTTTTATGCAAAAACAAGGTAATATCTTGCAAAAGTAAGTTCCATTTCGTTGTGTGCACGTATTTTTCTATCAATACAAATTTAATTGAAAACAAAAAATATAGAAAGGGCACCTCTAAGACCGTCTATATCTGAACACACCCTCTTTTAATGATTTAGTTGGTTTGTTCCCTTTAAACAATACACCCGATGAATAGTGCACCGCTTCTCCGCCAGGTGGCGTCAGCTTGTTTTCAATTTCCGCGCATGCGCATCATAGCCGATATTCAGTGAAAAGTTGCTCAACTTTCCGCTAAAAGTGCGAAAGATCGCCCAATTGTAATGGGGGTGTAATAGCAGTTTATGGAATTCTTAAAAAGCCTCTGACACGCCAAAAAAAATTTTTTTTCATGCTAGGCGTTGAAATGGCATATCAGGACATTACAAAAAAATTGTTTCACTATAAAGTTGCGTAGCTTTTTTTATAAAAAATAGAAATACGAGGCCCAATTCAAAGTTCCCGCCGTGCACTGTGACGTAACAGTGTACCGCAAGGTGTCGGGGCGGTCAGAAGGTAGGCATCGCCGGAAGTCACGTGAGTTGTATCCCTCCTCGTGCTTACTGCGAGCGCGTGTAATATTTTTTTAAATATTTTTGTTATTCTCCGCACCTCCACGAGCGATCGAAGCAGACAAGGTTTCTTTTATTTGCCTTTCATCGCTTAATGTTGCTGTAAAGGTAGAAGAAGCGGAGTCAGTGAATTGACGTGATCAACTACAATGCCTAGAAGGTGCTGTGTGAGGGACTGTCCCGGTATTTCAGCAACTAGAAGAAGAGATCACACTGCATGCATTTCCGAGAGACATACATCGGCTGCATGTGCACCTAGTAAACAAGTTCTACTCATGTTCTAGACAAAATACGTACTTTGTGCTCGACGTTTACTTGTACTTGGTACACAAACCAGTTCGTATTCTTTAGACGGCAGGCATCTTTAGCCTGGAGAGTATCCGATGATTCAACGACCTCGGTGTCTGAACCTTCAGCAATGCGATCGGGCGTGTCGTATGCTAGCAATCCTAATTTCTGCGAGCGTTCTAAAATTTTTTTTTTCAAAACTTGATAGCTTGTTTTGCGCCCAGTATAGCTCTGTATCATCGGACTGACGGCATGCACTCGTACACTGGCTTGTACTCGCAACGCTTTCATCATTGACCTCCATCACGTCGATCCACTGACTCTTCGTCCTCAAATTTTACAGCACGCAAACTAACCAACGGTGCAGCGGTAAAGAGCTAGTGGAACTGAAACTTCGTTTTCTACAATCGCTCGTACGAAAAGCAGAATAATAAAAAAAAAAATCTTAGGCACGGTCGCGGAGAGCACGAGGAGTGAAACTCACGTGACTTCCGGTGAACCCACTTTTAGTGACGTAGGTCGATGCCTCCCTTCTGACCGCCCCGACACCTTGCGGTACACTGTTACGTCACAGTGCACGGCGGGAACTTTGAATTGGGCCTCGTATTTCTATTTTTTATAAAAAAACTACGCAACTCTATAGTGAAACAATTTTTTTGTAATGTCCTGATATGCCATTTCAACGCCTAGCATGAAAAAAAAAATTTTTTTTGGCGTGTCAGAGGTTTTTTAGACAGCAGCATTCCCTCTTGGAATGATATGCAATGTGACATCGTAGCGAGGGAGCTGTGAATGCATGAATTACTTGACTTCTTCACTCTTGCACCTCTTCTTTGATGGCATTGCATCATTTCCTCTTAAATGTCGCAGCGCACAGAATTTGACAGTGAAATACGTCCGCGCCTACTGGATTCTTCTCGTAGTAACACGCGGGTTCCTAGTCCACTGCGCAACGCTGTTCTATGCAGCAGAAGGTGAGGGAACAGAGTGTCAGCGCAACACCCCTTCTCCCCGCCCTTCTTTCCCCGCACAACAGTACGCTGTTGGTCGCGCGCGACTGTGACGTCAAACCAACAGCAGCGCTCCATTGCTGACGCTCATCCCATGGCCTTGCTACTGTGAGACCAACGTCGACGCAAGCTTGGCAAGGACCGTGCGGAGTTCCCATAGAAAGCTATCTAATGAAAAGTTCGAACCCTGTTCAACTCGAACCTCTGCAGATTCTAGATATCTATAACTATAATATCGATCTAGAAGGTGAAGCAAAGTGGGCTACCTATCCCAGACAAAGTGTGGGCAAAGAGCCCAAGTTACGACTACGTCGTCACGTCGTTAGCGATTCCGGTCCAGCATCGGGATCATTCGTATTAATGTTCCCGGAGCTTATTGAGATTCGGCTATTTCATCAAACCGCTTTCACCGAACCGGGATCGCTCGTGCTCCCTGGCCCGCGGGCGCTTGTTTACACTTGGGAATCCTTAGTAGGCGCGCCGAGACGCCGATCACGTCCGCGCGCACACGGAAAGCCGTCGAAAGATACATTATAGAAGCTTCTGGCGGTTCGATCGAACGGCCGGTTGGCAACCACGGGCAGTAATGCTGCTGCATCCCGTCGGAGCCGCTGAGTGATCGCCGCCGCAGCGCAGGGCTACGCCGGGTGAGTCCGCGGAAGCGGCGCCTGTCAGCGTGCAAATCAAGAACGATGACCGGATTCGAGACTTGCAGCGGCTCGCGGAGTCCGCGAGAACCTTGCGCTGGAAAAGCCCGCCTCCGCAGCTGCGGCTACACTCCGCCTACCCCTATAAGCTGACAGTGCGGTAGAAACTATACACGCTCGTTAGGCCAGTCGTGTGTCTTATCTTTCGCCGCGCGATCACGCTGCCGCCCATAGCCAGGCGCAGAAGGTAGGGTCACGCGGTGGAAGAGAGGCTGTCAATTGGTCCGGCGAGTGCGTGGCTTTCACCGTACTGTCAGCTCGGCAGTGAAAGGAGTGTTGCTGCGGCTGCTGGTGTCCTTAGTCCGATCGTGCGCCAATATCGCTCAGGGGTGTAGAAACGCCCTCGATTCGTGCCTTGCTACGCGTGCCTTCGGGAAGCGGTTCTCTGCTCTTTTCCCGGCAACGTGAGCTAGTGTAAGCGGAGAGGAATGCCGGGTTTGGGTACCGTGCCCGTCGCGTCACGTCCCTCGCTCGATAAACGGTTTAGGCGGAGCGTTTTGGGGCTGTCATGTGCGCAGCGTGTGCTTGGAAGAAGGGGGACTTCAGAGGAAGAACCGCAGTGCATGCTTATGTGCTAATATTTCGTTGAGCTCTGCTACATCGCAGTTACTTTACCTCATCTTTTTTTCAAGATCGGTTTTATGCAACAGATATCGTCAATCTTCCTTTAGTACGTGCCAGAGCAGCTGGAATTATTTTATTGTGGGCCATTATGGTTTCGAGCGAGTTGTAAACCCTATTGAAAATAAAACCCTATTGAAAAACCGTTCATATGAGAACCAAAAGATTTTGGTAAGGGATTGTTGTACCCTCAAAAAGTTTGAGGGTTTGATATGGCTGTTAAAGTTTTCCAATGGGCCTACCGTACCCTTTAAGAATTTCTAAAGGGTGTAACAGACCCGACATAGTTTTGTTAGAGACCTGTGGTGTATGTCCCAATCTTTTCCAGGAAAGCTCACGAACGGTCGAAATCGTTTTAACAGGTATGTGGTAGCGATCACGTGACCCTCCAGGATGCATATGTCGGGAAGCCACTTTGTCATATTGCATTGGGCAGCCGCAACAATATCTATTGTATTGGGCAGCCTCAACGCCGTCTATCTTCTAGAGTAGCTGAGTGTGCGAATGAGGGAGAAGGTATTTTAGTGCCTGTTTCTTGCGCCTCTTTATCCGTCCGGCTTCAGAAGCTCATACAGCGAGTGGAAAACGTCGTAGACCCCACCGCCATGGCGCCAGGGACGACACCATGACCGTGGTCAGGATTTCGTAAACGGTCGTGGACGTCGGTTTCATGTTCGTGGTTTTCGCTACGTGCTACTGTCACTTTGTATATGTCCGTGTGGTGCACCTGCTCTGTTTAATTAGTTGAACTACATTACATCTAAGGAATTTACACAGCAGAAATGTGAATACCTCGAAATATATTTTTCGCTACAAAGAATTTGGTTTTTCCTATTTGGTTCGATCGCTTTAGTTTAGAGATACTTGCGCCCGGGTTCGAGTACACGTTGGTTCTTGTCGTCTTTCTTGCTAAAACATACATGGAAAACTCACTGTGTGAAGTGAACTACCAATAACTTGTTGAACTGAGTTTTCAGTTTATTGTTCACAGTCATTTGTCTGTCTATAGGGCTCATGGGCTGAAAGGGTCTTAAATGCTGAAGGGTCTGAATGGCTGAAGGGCTTTGAAGGGCTGAAGGGGTTTTGAGGGCTGAGGGCTGAGGAATGATACTTTAAAGCGACGGTAATATAACTGACCTCGGCAAAAGAGGTAAGTTCTGCGAGTTGTCATCCGTCTAGCTCAAAATCAGTCTTGGAACTCTGGTAATCACTTAATCATATATTTCATGGAACGCAGTTTTAGCTGACGAACACCATCTGCGTTGGAGCAAACACTGTGCATCTGGATACCTTGTCATTAGCAAAACTTCATCTGTTCAGGGAAATGATTGAGTGATTTTTAATGCGATGGCATTATTTAGCTACACCCTTCCAGATTTCTCGGACTTCCTGGCCTCCTAATGCGCAGTAGGTATGCGCAGTAGACCATTTCAGCTCAGCACACCTTCCCATTCGCACACTCTTCGAAGAACCTGACAACTTTGACGTCGTCCACGACGTCTCCCTGAGGTTGTCCTTGAGATCGTCCTTGAGGTCGCCCTTGAGGTCGTCCAAGAAGTCGTCCTAGACGTAGTCTTTGACGTCGTTTTCACGGCGTTGAGAACAACCTCTCGGACGACGTTGAGAACAAACTCTCCAGGACGTCGCCTTTAACGTAGTCATTGAGGTTGTCCTAGAGGTCATCTTTGAGATCATCCTAGAGATTGCTCCTACGGGTCGTCCTAGACGTCGCCCTTAAGGTCGTCCTAAAGGTCATCCTAGAGGTCGTTCTTAAGATCGCCCCAGAGGTCGTTCGAGGCGTCGTCCTCGAACTCGTCCTTGAAGTCATCCTTGAGCTTAGCCTAGAGGTCGTCCTAGAGGTCGTCCTAGAGGTCGTCCTAGACGTCGTCTTTGATGTCAGTGCTCTAGGACGTCGTCCTCGACGTCGACATAGACGTCGTCCTCGAGGTTTTCCAAGACGCGTGCTATCGCACTTCATAAACAACCAGCAATAGTGGTTTCTGCATCCAATTTTCACCACTAGATGCATTTCTGAACATGCCATACTGATTTACCAATTTCGCAATTGCGGATAACAATTATAATTATTATAAATGTAAAGTTAAGTTTAATTAACATCTTTCTAGTAGCTGCAATCCCATCCATATTGGAACAAAACAGCTTGCTATTTTAGTTACGTAAAAACTTTATTAAATTTTTCTATCGAGTTGTGAGTTGATTGAAGATGTCATGATTCTAATTTTCGTTTCTTTTTTTCTATGTTTGTTCAGTTTGCGTGCTGCGCTGCTTGGCTTGCGCTTAATGATTCGAGCGAGAATCATTATACGCTCAAGAGCGACTGAGCAAGATGGCGGCATCTTGAGACCGGGCTTGCAAATGCATAGGGTGTAACGTAGCTGACTAGCTAATTGGGGCGTAGAAATCAAGCTTAACACTGCAAACTTGCTCGAAGCTTCCTGTTGCTGGTGTTCGGCCTTACCCTATTGAAAATAACCCTTCAGCTCTGATGTGTATGGGCCCTTCTCAGCCCTTCAAACCCCTTCAGGTTTCATTCAGCCCATCAAACGCCTCAGCGCCTCAAAACCCCTTCAACCCTTCAAAGCCCTTCAGCCATTCAGACCCTTCAGCATTTAATACCCTCTCAGCCCTTGAGCCCTATAGACAGACAAATGACTGTGAACCATAAACTACAAAACTCAGTTCAACAACGTTATTGGTAGTTCATTTAACACAGTGAGTTTTACATGGATGTTGTAGCTTCAGAAAGACGACAAGAACCAACGTGTACTGGAACCCGGGCGCAAGTATCTCTAGACAAAAGCGATCGAACCAAATAGGAAAAAAACCGAGTTCTTTGTAGAGAAAAATATATTTCGAGGTATTCACATTTCTGCTGTGTAAATTACTTAGATGTACTGTAGTTCAACTAATAAAACAGATCAGGTGCACCACACGGACATATACAAAGTGACAGTAGCACGTAGAGAAAACCACGAACGCAAAACCGACGTCCACCACCGTTCACGAAATGCTGACCACGGTCACGGTGTCGTCCCTGTGCCATGGCGGTGGGGTCTACGACGTCTTACCACTCGCTGGATGAGCTTCTGAAGCCGGACGGATAAAGAAGCGCAAGAAACAGGCTCTAAAATACCCGCCCCTCATTCGCACACTGAGCTACTCTAGAAGATAAACTGATGCATGAGACGGGAAGCCGACACTGAGTGTCCGCCTGTTGCGGCTTCCCAATACAATATGACCAAGTGGCTTCCCCCGACATATACATCCTGGAGGGTCACGTGATCGCTACCACATACCTGTTAAAACGATTTTGATCGGTCGCGAGCTTTCCTGGAAAAGATTGGGACATACACCACAGGTCTCTAACAAAACTATGTCGGGTCTGTTACACACTTTAGAAATTCTTGAAGGGTACGATAGGCCCATTGGAAAACTTTAACAGACATATCAAACCCTCAAACGTTTTGAGGGGTACGACAATCCCTTACAAAAATCCTTTGGGTCTCATACAGACGGTTTTTCAATAGGGTTTATTACTGTTTCTTGCTTGAAGATTCTTCTTTTAAATATAAACATGCAAAATGATCTATTAAACAATAAACAAACAATAAGTAAAAAATATATTCTTCAAAGTTTTGTTGCAAGAAAAGTTTGTTTTAAATCGCCATAGTAAAACTTGCAGAATCTAAATCGAAATTTAAATCTTGATTTAAATCACGATTAAAATTTTGATTTAAGGTACGATTTATATAACAGGAATTTAAGTTTTCCGCTCAGGGTACACTGCCTGACTTACTCGTCTGTCGTACAAGCGTGTATCATTTCATGACAGTTATCTCGGGCTGCACCAAAATTTAGAACTCTCGCACGCTCAAAAGGGCCTGTACGTCTGCTTCTCCACAAACATAAAAAGATCGTTCGACGGCATCAAAAATTAATATTATTTTAACAAACTCAGTCGGCTAGTAGGGTGCAGGGATACGTCACTTAAAATTGTGCGATAATTGAAGCGCGATAGTTTAGTCTTTTCCTTATATTTTCGTGTCGTAAAAAAAGTACCACGAAAAATCAATGCTCAAAATATGCCGAATTCCTGAATTAATTTGGCTTCTTGTATTTTTTTTTTTGCTTGTATGCGTACTTTATTGTCAATGACGGCAGGTGGGTTTAGGCCATTAGTGAGCCCGAGGTGCGACGCTAAGATGCACAAAGGCAGACAGACTTGATTGAGGTCGTGTAGGTGTAACATATAAGTTCCGGACCATTCACACTGCACTTTACGACAAACGTACGGTGCCTGGTGCCCGTCTTCGGCAGGTGTCCCAGGTAGCGCGCCAGAATAACGGCTGACTTAGCAACAAACTTGGCAATCCTGGGGTTCTTACTTCGGCTAAATACGGTTTTGCTCCAATGGGTCAGTTAGTGCGAGAGTACTTACCTTTGATGCTTCTATGGCTTTTTTCTGGCTTCCCATGTAATTGTAAAAGTGCCACACTCGAGTCGAGGAGGAGTTGTGTAAGCCGAACAAGTAGAAGAGAGGCTTAACTCTGGCACTGGTTTGGAAAGCTCTGATCAAAACACACAAGCTTGGCTCTACCTTGGATTTCACGGGCTCTTTTAAAGGGCAACTGCAAAGAAAAACAAGTTTTTTAAACAGCCTAATTGGGACAAGCATGTCACAAAAAAAATCTTCCGAGGAAAATAATTTTGGCAATATTTACGTTACACGACGTAACTTAGTCGGAGTCAGAACCTCTCCACATTTGACACTCCCACTCTTCCGGACCCGCGCGGAGAAGTACGCCACGCCCCTCACTCTTGGATTTGCTCTTGGATAGACTTGGCTGCGGATTTGTACGCAACGTCTCGATTTCCGGTGCGTCGAACGCCGCGGATCACTGGGGAGGGGAACGGGGGAGGTGCCGCCGATGCACGCTGGAAGCTAGAGCCGGTTTGCTTTCGTTGGTTTTGTTTGGTAGGAAAAATGTGGCAACAACGCACGTTCAACATGGCGCTGTATTGTTTTGGTTTGACGGGACGCGAGGAGATCCGCGGTTTGCGGGCACATGTAGCGAAGACGTGACTGGAGAAGTGCTTCTGTGATGTTCCCGGAAGACGGAAAGTATCATTCGTAATCGTCGTGTGTGCTTGGAAAGCGAAGGAGTCACAGGGTCCACGAGTGGGCAACCACAAGCCAAGTTTCACGACAGCGCTGCGTTGACTTCGGCGATCTCGTTCTCTTTGGTGCAACACGGTGTTGCGATAAAAAGCCGGAACGTTCGTGGTGTGTGGTGCGGAGCTTGGAAGTAGAAACCAACATTGACACAGAGCGCAAATTGGTTTTGTGGGGTTGACGTTCAACGGGTTCAGTCCCGTCGTCGTCAGCTGATTCGGTCCAGCTGGTCGCAGGACGCCGCGAGCGTCTTTAAAAGTAAATCTTCCTTCGTTCCGCTTCAAAATATGGAAGATTCCCGACGCATACCATGAGTAAAAATCCGCGGGCGTTTTTTAACAAAATTATGTCGTTTGAATTGAACAATGGACTCCGGATTGTTGTCCTAAATCTGCCGTTTATGCTTCGTGTTGTTGACTGTGTTTTGAACAGCGACGCACACCGGTCGAGTAGATGATTCGGTCCTGCAAACGACCGGTTATACAGAATTTCAGGGAAACATAAGTCACCACTGATATCTTCAAGTAAATCTCGTGGAGATTGTTGCGCTCATCATCCGGTGCGAATGAATTTCGGCAACATTTCCTACCTGCCCAAAGATGCATAAACTGAGACAATTTTTTACGTAGCAAACATAGTGCTTTTTCTTTATTTTTGGGGAAGAGGCGTGGTGCATTTAATATTGTACAATCAATTGAGAGTTCAGAAATTAGGGATGATGAGCAAGCTTTCCCAACTTTGACTCTTCTCTGTGGCACCGCCGCTAGTTTCAAGTTTCAGTTTCAGTAGGCATACCTACTAGCAGGCACAAACTGCTCTAAAAGGAGGTAAAAGACTAGGAAGTCAGGTCGGTGCAGACTCCGTGTTTCGCGCTTTTTGCAAGGTGACTGGGGAAGTGCTTTTGCGAGGTATGCGAAATATGCAAACCATATTGTTATGCCCGTCGTTTGCGTCTATCCAGCAAAACGAATAAGATGATTTGAAAAGGCGCTATCACAAGCCAAAATTTACGATAACAGTACACATTCTGTTCAAACATCATTACGTAAGATGGTTCGGAAGCCGAGAAAAAAATTTTGTCGGCTAACGCAGAATTCGGACGTCCGAAGGCTTCTGCGGACAGCTGTTGCGTAATAACCTGGCCGTCCGTCAGTTTTTTTCTTTTTTACGTAACAGTTGTGTCTTAGTCGCAGACGTTCGGTGCACCCAGTGCGAATCTCGAAAGCCTCCGGAGCAAAATGACGAGAACATACCTGTACACGTTTGTAGCTACGCGAACGCCCGACTGCCTCCAGCCAAATAGCAATCAGATTGTAATCTTTCGGGGCGACATGGCTGCTGGAAGACTCGCGGTTGCGATCACTCATCCGGCACCACTGTACAAAGCAACGGAGCAAACACTTGCACGCGCAAGCAAAAAAAGCACGTTAGCAAAGCAAAGAGAAAACGAAAGTAACAAGCCGCGCTATGAAAGCCATAACCCCACGTCGCTTCCTATCACTAATACCTGCGACAGCTGCTAAACACACACTACTTCACTTCAAGCGAGTCTCACTCAAGCACCTGGTTCAGCACGAAACACTGATCACTTCGGCGGAACGACCAGTCGAGGTAGGTGAGACAGACGGGAGCAGAGACTTCGGCGGCCATGAAAGGATGGCGAAGCTTTTTTTTTTTTTTGTTATGGAATGAATCCAAACGGAAGTGCCCGTCTCGTAAACCTTTTGTAAAGGATAATAACTCTCATTACATGGGTTATTCTTCAAACGTAAAAATATGCCGCTCAAAAGGAAATTACAACATAAAACAAACGTTTTACAACCAAGCTCCTAAGCTGTCAATCAAACTCCTAGCCAATGAGGAGTAAAGCAGCCACTCCGTGACGTTTAATACCCACCTAGTGGCGCGCGATTTAAAACGGACGAAATAGCCGCAAACTAAAATCGAGTCGCACGCAATCAATATTGCTGTAAAAAAAAAAAACTTTCTCGCGGAAATTTTTTTTTTACATCCCGTATGGGAAATCTTATATCTGGGCCATATCTGGCCCATATCAAACATTATATGATTATATATGGCCTGTATACGAGACTTATCTGGCGTATATACATAGACTGATATGGCGCATATGCTGAACTTATCTGGCGTATATACAGACGTATCTGGCGTATATACAGCCTGATATGGCGTATATACTGACTTATCTGGCGTATACACAGCCTTATTTGGCGTATATACAGCTTTATTCATGGCGCCGTTTTCGATATATTAAAAAGTTTAAAAAAAGTTAAAAATTTACTTTATTAGCAAAATGTGAATGACTCATTGTTCGCAAGCTAAACATTACCACAAATAATCCCAAACTTCAGTTTTTGGCAAGCTTACGTTTGAGATTATTTGTGCTAATTTTCACGAGGATTTCAATGTAGAATTAATTATTTTGAAGTGTTAACATTACGCCGGAATAGACAATTTGCTAAATCCCCCAAACGCCTCGGCCCGTACTCAAGGAATCATGGGGACGGTGTTTCTTCAGCTGCCTAGTGATCGGAAATTTCGACCAATTCTTTGGTTACACAGTTTTGAGTGTAATTCGGTGTCACCTGAACAAGTTTCGTATTGAACCCAAGTACCTGTCATATCACTTTTAACATTTTTCGCAAATGTCCAGTACTGTGCATTCTGTTCAACCTTCAACCTGATGAGCTGCAGACATATCTCTTACATTATTATCATTCTCGTACAGCTTCAAAGACGCTGATATTAAGTTAAAAACGCTAAAAATGCTAGAAACAGCTCAGCTGAATCCGAGCTAAATCCCGGTTTTGGTTGTTGTGATTTCTCGGCTTTTAAGTAATTCCTGCTAAAACAACAATCACGAGAATGATAATATTGTAAGAGATTTTGGCGCCTCAGCCTTGTTGAAGGTTAGACAGAACGCACAGTATCATAAACGCTGCCATTGACGTGAAATTTTAAAAGTGATATGACAGGTCATTGGAGCCCTTTGGGACGCCTGTTCAGGGTGACCACGAATTACACTCGAAAGGTGTAACCATGGAATTGGTCAAAACTAGCGATCACTAGGGAGCTGAAGGATCACCGTTCCTTTATTTCCTTGAGTGCGAACTGTGGCACTTGGGAGAATTGTAGACAATAAAATATATAAAGTGCTAATTTCAGGCTTGTCCTTTTGATATGCCTGGCCAGATTCGGAATTCTCCTTACTTAGCCAGATCTGGGATTTCCATACCTGGCCGGGGATATCAGGCTTTATCTGGCTTTATGCAGGCTATATTCAGGATATACCATATCAGGTTATATGTGGCCAACTTTTTGATATGGCCATACCTGAAATCTTCAGATCTGGCCAGATATAAATTTTTTAAGTATGCTTGTCCGTTATTTGCGCAAGAATATCAAAGTGCTCTAAACGGCCAAGTTTCGAAAGTTCACCAAGATAATCTCATGTTTTTAAGGTAACCGGTTATCTGGTTACTCGGAATCAGCGAATTATTCGAATTGAAAACCGTATAACTGGTTATTCGAATGAGAGGTTATATTACTCGGCTATTTCGATATATAAATATCCGGATATTCGAATATTACTATGGCGCCGTTATCCTGTACAGGGAAGCGAGACGGTTTGGCCGAAATAAAATGTTTGGCCTGCAGCCTTTCGCCCGGGGGTTTTAGCTCCGGCTGCCTTCATGTATTAAAAAAAATAAAAATAAAATAAAATTCACGGATCCCTTCCAGCCACATACACTGCGGGACTGAATCCTATACCTCATTCACACGACCATAAATGTACCTAGCTAGCCAAGGGACCTTTATTCTCTGCGGCGAACCAATTCAGGACCCTCGCGCGTGGCGTGTGCTCGCGACCAAAGAGCGCGGTAAAACGACCTATGTTACAGATACCGTTAGGTTGGCACCCCAGTCACACAGTAAGCCCGGTTCACACAGTTGCGTTTGACTGGCGTTTCACTGCGTTGCGGCAGCGAGAAACCAGGACATCCCTGCTGCTTATATCGCGTGCCAAGAAGATTCCTTGAATTGATTCCACGCTTCATACGAAGCACAGATGTGCCGGTGACTCGCTTTCGGTTCTCGCCGCAACGCAGTCAAACGCACTCAAACGCAAGTGTCTGAACCGGCCTAAAGCCCGGTTCAGACAGCTGCGATGACTGCGGCTTGATTGCGTTGGTGGCACGAAAAACCAGGACATCCCTGCTGCTTATATCGCGTGCTAAGGTGATTCCTTCGAATTGGATTCCACTGCCATACGAAGCCAGATGTGCTGGTGACTGGCTTTCTGCCTCGCCGCAACGCAGTCAAACGCACTCAAACGCTGTCTGAACCGGCTTTTAAGCATAAATCAACCTGCGCTCTTTGATCGCGAGCAGCTGCCACGCGCGGGGATCGCACACTGGCAATGTTGTGCGGAACGGCGTTCCCGGACGCGTTCCTTTTAGGGGAACGAAGGAACGCCGCCGTTCTATTCTGCATCGGTGGAACTGGAACAGAAAACGCGTTACCATTTTTATAACAACAAAAAAGAAGGCGTTCTTTTTTTTCGTCCACTAGGGGACATTTTTATTTTTATTTCTAAGAGGGAAATTTTAAAAGTATAAAAACAATGTCTTTACGAAAAGCAGAATCTCTTTACGTTTTGGTTACTTATATAAGGGTTTATTTTGTGTGGTCCTCACTTGGTAACAGTTGGGTACATGAGGAGCTAGTGGAGCATTGATTCTTTCTTTAGTGCCCGAGGTTGCAGTCCAAAAGCAAATCTTTTGGTCAAAGGAAAACGCACAGAAAGAGGGACGTTTCAAACTCAGCTAACTTGTTTTGCATCCACGAATCGTCATTCACGCAGAAATCTAAGGCCGACTAAAGCCGCCACTGAACTTACACAAAGAGACCCACGTAGTTACAACAAAAGAACAGGTTACCAGACGTCGAACGCACCCTTCTATCCCGAACAATGGTAACTTAAAAAATGCACAACAAATTACCTGCATGATTCCTTCTCCCCTTGTCCCCGACCTTCAAACTGAACAACGAATCCAACCTTCACAAAGAAGGACTTGTAGTTTTCAAGACTGGCCTCCGAAAAGTCCTTCCCTTTTGTTTACTTGCTCGTCTTGCAGACAGCAACATCTAGAAGCAGCTGTTGTTAAGTTCGAACACGGGACTTTGCAAGATTGAAACGTGCGAGGTTGTTGTAAAACGGTCGTTCAATGCAACAGTACATTTGGCTCGCCCACATAGCCCACCACAAACATGCATATGGTTAGAAGATAAGATTTTTTATGGTGAATATATCATGAAATAAATCTCTGCTTCCACTTGTTTTCTTCTCCAGGTACCCTTCCATCACGGCATTCAAATTCTTATGTTGGCATTTATTGGGATAAATAAAAAAAAAACTTGTCTCGATCCAATTCAATATGGTAATCAACAAAATACAAATGTAACGTATATGTAACGATACGTTCCATTTTTTCAACTGTAATGGGAACGAGTTCGTTTTTTGGATATAGGACTTGTAACGGGAACGCGTTCCAAATATTAGAAGAAACAAGGAACGAGTTTTCGTTATTTTTTAATCTTTTTTAGGAACGTTTACAACACCGCAAACTGGTTCGCCGACGACCACAATGGTTCTTTAGCCAAAAGGTACTTTTTTAATCATATGATGGGGATGAGCGAACGGGTGAGAGAAAGAGAAGAGAGAACGTTTTTCGGCTTTTGATCGTATTCTACGTTACGGCATTTTGCTGTACGAACGCTGTCAACAAATAAAAGAAATGCATATCTGCCTTCGGAATCCCAGGGTGGAGCATCGCTTTAGTGTAAACTTCTCACCGGCATACGTTTTGGTCATTAGTGATCTCGTGGAAGCGGATATGCTGGTTTTAAAAAGCTATTTATCTCGAAGGAAGGGTAAAAGCACAGGCGAGTTGGTGAAGAACTTCCATGTAACCGGAGACACGGAACGATAAAAAAGTGGACATAACAACAAGTCTCAAGACTTGTTATTTCGTCAATTCTTTTACCGCTCCGCGTCTCCGGTTATTATGAAGACTATTTATCTCTCCGAATAGGATACGTCATGCAAGGCAGAAAAACGACCACACGTTTGCAAAGGAAACACTGTGTGTCGATCTGTTTCTTTGCAAAGTCGCAGACGTTCACAACTCGAGCGTGTGTTTGATCACACTGTCTGCGAGGATAACGGACTGTGCATGTTTTTCTGGCTTAGTTAGTAGATGACGCTTAAAGACAGCATCGCACACTTGCGGACCCACTACGACCGTGCCGCGCAGCGGCGGAAATGGCGGTCGTAAGCGGCGTATAAGCCGGTGGTGTCGGAGTCGGTCCAGTTGGTCGCTGGTGCGTGAACCAGTTTTCAGAGATTTACTTTTCTTTTGTTTGAGCCCGCGAATGACGTTTCAAATCTGACAAACCCTCGTTCTTCGCTCGCGTTATCAGACGATTCATCTGCTATTGGTGTTTCATCTCGCCACGTGAGAGCGAGCTTGAATCTCGCTCTCACCGAAGACCAAAATCTGTCCCATGTAGCCATGGGCGAAGAAGGCCTGTGGCTCCGAAGTTTGGGCAGCGTGTCTGGCAAGCAAAATCAAATATTTTTGGTCGCGTTTCGATTGTGCCATAGCCTCCTCTATACTGACAAAGCCTGGCAGATGGAAAAGGCAAATGGAAAAGGTGGAGCGGCAGACAAGGGATCAGGAGGAGAGCCACGTAACTGGCGGCCCCGATGCGGCGAGACGCCGAAACACACTTCTCCCGAGCGAACAAGTGTGTTTCGGGTCCTCGCCCTCAAAAGCTGTGCGTGACGTCCAGCTTCCCGAGAAATGGCTCTTTGATACTCTCTGCTAACAGATCCTCGCGCTCCAAATCTGCTACTGGCCGCTCTATGGCTTCGTTGTCGAGTTGCCATGCTCTGTGAGTATAGAGGAAGCTATGGTTGTCCGTACTTAGGCTCTTTCACGTTGCTTGCGAACGCTCAGCTGACAAAATTACATTGGGGGATATACATAGTGAAAGAAAACAACAAAACAAGCAAAAATTGTTAGAAGAGCATTGTTACCGTGTTGATATGACACTGAAAGCGCGTGTTGCGTTTTGCTTTTGTTTATGTAAACTTAACTTTCAGGCGCTCTGTTACCGCAGGTAGACAGATGCTGAAACACGCTTGTAAACGCCCGCGGCTGGTGCATGATGGAGCGCTGCAGTGCCGCCTTATGTTCAATGCAAACATTACATGGTCGCGTCCTATTCATGCACTAGCGCCCCCTGGCCGAGAGGAACAGACCTATGGCGGAAAAAGCGACATTAAAAACTGCAACGGAAGTAAACAAATACGAAAAAATTGGCAAACCGTTTTAAACGGAAACGACTTCGTGTCGAAGTGCCTTTCTACAAGGCAATATAGTTAGCGGGCACCCGGTACATATTCTCTTTATCTCACACTTAAACCTACGTTCTTTGTAAAGTCTTAAATATGGCAAATGCACCTTCATCGACACAACCCGACAGTTATACTTTCCTCAAGCACAGGTCTTTTCGTTTGTCGATTCAAGGAGACCAACAATTGCAGCCCTAGCGGTTAAGTCCAGAATAACAACCATTGGGACACAAAGATTGGCAGCGCCTCTATCAAGTCCCATAATGAATGTCAGTATTTAAGACGCAATCCGTTTAAATGTATTTAGAAGACATTAAAACGTCGTTTCAGGAGAGTAAAAAACCTTTATTTTTATCAATTCGTACTGGTACGTTGAGCGGGGATATCGGCGGGTAGGTCGCGTGAAGTCAGTTTGAGGAAATCTTACTGATTTGTCGCGTGTCGTCAGGTTAAGTGACGAAAATTTCCCCCGCTAATTTCAGCGAGGGAACGGAAAGTCTTTACATCACATGGCGTCGATTTCCGCAGACTAAAAGGGGAATATCAATTGGAGATCAAGTCACGTAACACCAGGTCACGTGACGTGAATTTCTTACGAAATGTACAGGAGAAAGTAAATTGGTACCTAAGTCGCGTGACGTCAGACCACGTTACGTGAATTTTCCCGATATATACAGGTCACGTGGCCTCAGGTCATGTGACATCGTTCCCGCACCAACTCTGGCGTGGAAACTTGATTGGTTTATTAATCCCGTGACTTCAGATCACGTGACATCAGTTGACGTCCCACGACCTAACCGCCAATTTAGTTTCCCCACAAAATTCAGCGGCAAATGCCCACAAACGGACGGATGGAGGGACAATATATTAGGATTGGGGTGGGGGGAGGGGGGGGGGGGGGGCTTCCATTAAAGGTATTTCAAGCTTTGAAAATTAAATTAATACAATATTTACAAGCGATAAGGGTACAATATTAAACGCAACGATGAGGGCGCGCAGAGTGATGGAGTTCGTCTTACTGATTGTAATGAGGCAATACATGTTCATATATAGCATCCAGCTTAAATTAAACATACTGTGCATAAACTTACCTGACTTTTGTATTACGCTGTAAAATTTACTGACTTTGAAATTATTTGTTCAAACCGACCCTTATATTTCTTAGTGCCACCATCATGCATTTAATCCCGCAGAGACCACCAGTTTAATATTGGTGTGCCCTACAGCTGCACCAGTTTGCACCTCAGTTCCTTCATCGAAGACTTATAGCGATTGGAACCACCACCTCGCCTCCATTGTTTCGATCACTGACAATGACCTCCTCAAAACTGCCATTGTTAATCATTTCGTGTAATTCCTATGATGTTTATTTTGGTGATTGCTTTAATTCACTCCTCTCTGTGATCTTTAGACTTGAGAACAAATGAATACATAAATACTGTAATGAACTATAACCCTACAGACTAGAGAAAAGACGACGATGAAGGAGAGGAAGAACAGGAGTCTCAAACACAGCTGAAATTTATTGTCAAAACTTCCTGTTCATATATAGCCTTCAGGTAGCTTCAAACAAAAAAAAGAGAAAGAAAAAGAACAGAAAAGAAGGAAACGACCTACCGCAAACGCACGTGTGCAAACATTAACATGAATGAATAACTACAACAGGTCTAAAAAGGAGGAGGGGCTAGAGTAGGGTCAAACTTCAGTTAAAACTTATTACAACTTATTACCTTCACTGTGGGAGAAAACGGGAACGTGAAGACTAAAAGAAATGAAAGCCGTTTACAACTCCCTGTAACGCCGAATTAGAGCGCAGCTCTGAGGGAGGAGGGGAAGGCGCGGAGGGGGTCACGTGACTTGGGGGGCCACGTGACCTCGGGGGCGTCACGTGACGTCACGGCGGCCACGTGACCCCCAGGGTCACGTGCCTACGATACACGTGACCCCCGGGTCACGTGACCCCCAGGCCACGTGGCCCCCAGGTCACGGCGACCCCCAGCCACGTGACCTCGGGGGTCACGTGACCTGAGATGACCTTGGGGGTCACGTGACCTTGGGATGACCTTGCTGGCCGCCGACGGCGGCGGCGACGGCGGCACGCCGCTCGCGGCCGGGGTTCGGGCGCCTCGAAGCGCGGTTCAAACAGGCCCGGATCACACGGAACCCGGGCCAGCCCGCAAGTGCACGGAATCCGTAGTGGAACGCAATCACGTCCGGCGTCCGCCTACGGGTGCGACGACGCCACGCGGTTTGGCTTGAGCGGCGCGCGGACGGGGCCCCGGCGATGGCGGGAGCTGACTGCCACGGCGGCTCCCCTGGGCAACCAATCAACGGCTGTCGTGCGTGCAGGAATCGTCGCCGTCGCGGGCGAGGCAGGCGAGGGCGGGCACGCCGGGCGCCGGGCACGCTTCTGCGCTCCGTCTCGAGCGGCACTGGTGCCCTCGCTTTCGTCTTTCTGCCATGAGGGCGTCGTCCTCGGCAGGATCCCGACTACGAAGCTTGACGTGCCTCACTTGTGAACCTTTGTGTGCATGAGGCGCGTCACAGGTGCAAGAACTATCGACTGGCGTCGCGGCTTCCACTTTCGAGGCTGCGTGCTGAGCAGTACCTGCGGAGCGTGAAGAAGAGGAAGCGAAAGCGCCGAAATCCGCGCAGGCTCCTGAAGCCTCGGAAAATGCTCGGACGGTATGCCACCATCGTGAGACTGACGTACGCAGGCCCCGACGGCCGGGACCTCTGCAGAGTGCCTCCGAATGTCAACGAGCCAGGTAAGGGTGTGCTGCTTTTTATTTTGCTTGGATTGCTTATGCATGTTGTATATCAAGCTGGCGTTCCACGCGGGCCCGCGGCGTCTGCTCGCAGGGATACTCACGTGGAGCGTGCGCTCCCGCAGTGGAACCACGTTTATATCATTTTTAACGCGGCAGGATCACGGAGAGAAGCTTTCGTAGCAGTCACGCGCTTTGTCTGATCTTTACTGCGTCTGTGCTATAAAAAAATAGCAATGGCATGCAGCATGTAGCCAGCTGATGACGACACTCTTTCTGTTTACTATATTGTGCTGCCTTCAGTGCATGGGCCACGGAAGCCCGTTGTGCTTCCTTGTCCTTTGCCCTGGCAGTTATGAGTATGTTGCTTCAAAGCTGCTTGCGAGTAGATTCTCCACGAAAGCTCGCGCTGCAGAACCCAGGGATCTTGGGCCCAATCCCCACCCCGGCCACGCTTCGACCTGGATGAGCATCGTAACACCGGACGTTCCTCGTCTACCACTGCGTGACGGGTGCGGGGAGATTCTAGGCTAGCGGTCGTACAGTACTGCCTAAAAAACTCACCTGCAGCGCGTACCGGTGTCGCTCACCATGTTAACCTTTTTTTGGGTACATCCCACTGCGCTTTCCGGTCTTTTGCAGCCAGCAAGCCAACCACTGCCTGCTTCTACAAAACGGCCTTTCTGAAGGCCACCGCATGCTTGCATTGAAGATGCCGTTTCATCGGGCTGCATCCACCTCCCGTGCCTTCGAAACCATGTGAATGAAGTATTAAAAGCAGTATCGAGGTCTCTCGCTTGTCCTGGTGCTGTGATCGGCAATACGATACCTGTCGTAGATCCAGGGGTACCGCTTGAACTAGCTTGGAATTAACGTAGGCAGGCTTTCTCGGGTACGTCAAACGCAGTGGCAGCTTCAGCCCTCTTCGCGGCGGCGAGCACTCTTCGCGCCTTCCTCCGCGTCGGAGACGCAGCGTAGCTCACCGTCGTAATCTATCCCCGCGCGCGTACGGGAGCATCTGGAGGCATTCTGCACGCGGAACCGCGCAGACGCATGGCGGCAAGGAGGGCGTGATGGCGGGGAAGCGCCGCCGCGCTGATGCGTACTGGCAGAAAATACGGAAGCCTACGTCACAACCCGGGCGGGAAAAGCTGAAAATTTTTCAATCTCCTGACCCGATGGCGGAAGCCGTGTTACGTGTCACCGCCCGTGGAGGTTTTGTGGCGGCTGACGTCCGCTACGGCTTCCGCCACAGTCACAATCTGGCCCGGGTTCCGCATTCTGGGCCTGTTTGAACCGACGCTTAAGAGCTGCGCTCTAAAATAAAAAGAGTGGACTAAATAATGGTTCAAGAAAGATTCACGCAAAACACTAACAAAAACAGAACAACCTAGAAAGGTAAGATACTGTAAAACCTTTAATTTTTATGAGCCTCACTTTTCGTGGCACCGTGAATAGAGTGCCCGTATTTGGGGTACGCGAAAATTTCTGTCACAGAATTTCAATGTAGGTCTCTGGAATTGCGAAATTTAGTGCGTCAGTACTGGCGTCTCAGACGGGATTCGTATACATGCAACTGAACGCGC
>JAZHYW010068025.1:0-37273 GCA_037355805.1 Ixodes ricinus
GCGCGCCCAGCGGTCACGGTACCACCCGGGCGCGCGCTTAAAAGCATAGCTTCAAAGGCTCCGGTAGTGCGGTACGCGGAGCACGGCAACGGTTTGCTGAAGGACCCTATTTTCTTGCTCAGACACAGTAGTTTTACGCCATTGTATGCCCTCCGCCTATATATCATGTCCTCCGTCTATACGCACGGGAGTGCATTCGCCCAGTCTACGCCGACCGAATACTCATTTATCCATCCAGTGATAAGCTCCCGCCCAATGCGAATCCCGGACAAAAGCTCACCGGACAAAAGCTCACCGGTCAGAAGCTCACCGGACAAAATCTCACCCATTTTTTCACAGACCCGGACAAAAGCTCACCACGAGAAAATTTCATGTTGGTCTTAACACGAGTGCGGACAACTTAGGTGCATGCGTGCGACACAAAAAGGCAACGATAAATTAAATCTGACAGACGCATGGTTTGTTGATTTTAATAGAAACAAGTTTATTTATCGATTGGTTAGAAGCGAATGCAGTCCCTACTAGCTCCAGCAGTCTTGGTAGATTTCGATGTACATGCAAGCCCTCGCAAATATTTCTAAAACGATTCTGCAGGCGCAGAGTTGTTTTTCGCACCCGCTTTACTGCGGGCTCACCTCTCCGGGCTTGTGTAAATGCCGTAACAACGAGCGCCTGATTTTGCTGTATAGCATTCAATCAGCCTCAAGACGTTTGAATAAGCGTGGCTGACGAGCTTCTGGAACCCGGTACTCCATCCTTCACAGGTGTTGTTCATCCGGTCTTCATCTTGAAGAGTGGCGTTGTACATATTTCACCGTACCGGGGAAACTCCGTCGTCGTCGGCGCAGAGACAGGCGAAGGGAAGAATTCGCCCGGGGTGCCGCCGCATATGGAACAGAAGCATAACGGAAGCGGCCGTTGACATACGTGCAATCAAAATAGTCCAGCAGGTAGCCGATGTCACCGGTAGACAGCTTGTTACACAAGAACCAACCACCAGGGAAACCTGGTGGTTAGTTCTGTGTAACAAGTTGTGGTGGGAATGAACGCGAGCCTATTCTATAATCCCGCACAGTTTTCTAAATTGGTCATCTGTCTTGTACTTTTCCAAAAGGCCTAACTCCCGTTCTTTCAAATAATTTTTAAAAATTCGCAACTCAATGGTGGATGGGGTACAAGTTCTCCTAAAAATGGTCCAATGTTCACCGCGTCCGCACTTTATTTCAGCCCATATTTTGCCCGGGTAGCAAAAAAAAAAAAAAAGAAATCGAGGTGAGCTTTTGTTTGCGTTTGTCAAAAAACGGGTGAGCTTTTGTCCGGGTCTGTAAGAAACGGGTGAGCTTTTGTCCGGTGAGCTTTTGTCCAGTGAGCTTCTGTCCGGTGAGCTTTTGTCCGGTTACCGACCAATGCACCCTGATGTAAAGTGCGTCTCACTTATCTGAGTTCGCCATTGTGTGGGCGTTCGGCGTGAACTCGGCTTAGCTCGAATCGAAAACGAATGCTGTGTTGGCATTCGGTGAGCATTCGGGTCCAATCGCACGCGATTCAAGAAATGGCGACCGCCAAAGTTGCTCGATGGGGCTTTGAAAAGCGTCTATTATCAAGTTAGTAGTGAACGAAGCACAGGATATTGCCTCGTCTGCTACGAACACGCACGCCCGCACACACATACACACACACGCGCGCGCGCAGACACACACATACACAAAATGAAACATATTTAGTAAAAACAGAGACAGCCATTGGCCTTAACAGTCGGGAAGTTTGGAGGAAGTGGGTTCTACGTCTACCCATCCTTGCGCGTTGGTCTGCTGTCCATCACCGGAACGCGCTAAATAGACGCCGGCGCGGCGTGGCGACACGTTTGCTCATTGGTTTCGGCATGAAGAGCAGTTTCCTGATTTGCCGGTCGTGCCTCAGATTAGTACGACTAGCGGTGAAGGAAATGGATTGTGATGAAAGTGACGTCCAATTGCATGAGTTGCGTGGGTGTTTGACAGCATCGTTTATTGACTGACGCGTAAGAAAACGTGTGTGAGAAGGTCTTTGGGGAGGAGCGTTTTGGAAAAGGTCAAAACACTCTCCGAACGCTTATATAAAAGCGAGAGTATAGGCTAACTTCCGCCCGTGTATACACTTGCCGTAAAAGCGGAATTTGGGCTAACTTGTTTCATTTATCAAAACATCACCGAGAGGTGTGCTTAAGATGCTGCGAAACGAGGTGCACCCACCCCCTCCCCCCATTCCTTTCCCCAAAAATAAGAGCCGAGATACGACCTTTCAAACGTCGGTAAACGAAAGAGAACGGAGACCTCCTCAATTTTCGTGGGAAAATAAAGTTGACATTATCCGTGAGATCGCTTTGAAGTTAAAACCAAGTTGAGGTCAAAAGTTGCCCCCCCAAACCCCCCCCACCCCCCTTTTTTTTTTTTTTGCTGTACAAGTTGGGTTTTAGCGATTATTATGGCCATTAATTGTGCTAATCTGTAGCTCGACCATGCAGCCAGGAAAAGACCCGTCGTAATAAATGCATGTGGAGGGGAAAACATATTTAACGCACTAATCTCCTCCGTTTGACCGCTTTTCCTCTCCCCATCAGGGACGGTGCTATACCTTTTAAATCTTGATTTCATTTCTTTTTTTTTTTTGTTGCTGCAAATGCCGACTAATCTGCCCAAGTCTGCATGGGAGGCAGGGACCCGTCAAGCTACTCAATGTAGTTTCTCCCTGTCTCCTTCTCCAAACTGGAGTCAATAAAGGTGAATTGAATTGAACTTTAGGTACATGCAGCGTTATTAACTTTCAAAATTTTTTGGCGTTTTGATATTCCATCTCACCTCAAGTCAGACGAGAGTCGAGACTACGAGTCGAGATTACGAGTCGATGGGGCCGATCAAGTGCCGAAAGCGGAACGTCGCTGCGCTCGCCGCCGTGTCTCCGTGCGTATGTTAGAGCGGGCTAAAGCATTGATGCGCAGTGTATTTATTCCCCTTCACCCTTGCACTTCTACTCTTTTGTGTTTGTATGTCTTGTAACCTTTAACTGCACTCTGATTTAAAAATTAAGTATAGGGCGAAGCGATATGGGCCGACTCACGCTGTCGAATGAGGACGAAAGCCCAGTCAGCAATTTTCAACAATCTGTTGCCATGTAAACCGTGTGTTCTTGCTCTTTCTTTATTCAGGGCTCCAACACCGGAGGAAATCGGGGAACGTTGGAGCAGAATGGAGACCCTGGGTAGCGAGCACGAAGATGCCTCTCTGCAGAAGAAGAAGGCCAAGGTTAGTGCGTATACGATCAGTTAGAGGCTTAGGTTGACACAAAAAGCCTCAGCGAAGATGCTCAATAAACGTGGTCAGTATACGTAATAAAGGTGGTCAGTATGCTTGGGCTCAGTTCGATAGCAGGGCAAGTGTGCGTGTCTCGGTGCAACGTTTGTACTACTGGAGACTGCACACTCGAGGAGAGCAAGCAAGAGGGAAAGGTCAAGACCTTAAATATATTAGAATACCTTTCTGTCAGCAATGCCAAAGCTAAAGACCGAAAAAATGCTGCGAATGGCAGAAACACCGACGAAGGTGTATTTGTGTTTCTTTGTCTCTGTTTGTGTGCCTTCGGCCTCGGTTTTCGCAATGTTGCTCGTTCACCAGCTCCCCTATGCCTTCACACGGTATATCCGGTTTCTTTTATTTTCCTTAAGCTTTGTTTTTATTGTTTTTAAATTTTACGCTTCGAGTAGAAGTGATGTTTGCTCAGCTTAGTGTTAAATGTTCCGTAAGTTTCTTATGATAAACGGACGATACATCATTCATTTACTGTTTTCTAAGCTACATCGACAGCAATCTTAGCAAGTGAGCGTGCAACGGAAGCGTCCATACCCTTTGTGGCGAAACCATCAGGCGTTTTGGTGAGCTTGAAGGGACAGAGCTTGTTGAGGACTCGTTGAATCGGGCTCATATATGTAATCTCGCCTATACCGTGACAGCCCTCTTATTAATTTATAACATTGGTGTAGCGCGATCCGGCGTTTATACTGTAACAAGCTACGAGTATATCAACCGACCTCATCAGTCTCAGAAAGGTGTCTTGGGGAAGCACGATGATTCAGTGCCCTATTTTTGCCACGAAACATAGGCGACGCCAGTGAACGGCACTCAACTGAATTGTAAGCACCGACACTATAGCCACATCAACAAATAGGAGGGAACTTCGTTTTTAGTAAAGCACTTGCGGCATTCGCAATTCATATTGGTGGACGGTTTGTGTATAACGCCGATGCATCGAATTAAGGAACCCAGAGAACAAGTAAATGTGCGCGATTCTGAGTGGTCACACTCGCAAAGATAACGATAACAATATGCCGGTCGACAAGACTGATGTAACGAGTACTTGCGCTTTCGGTCGGTTGAAGCTGACGCTCAGTGTTTGCTCTTATTAGGGGCGAGAGCACTCAGTGGTTAAGCTTCTGTACTCCACCAGACAGTAACAGCTTAGATGGCTCGTGTTTGTGAGGAAGTATAAAACCATCCCAGCAATTGCTTTTTGCGTACTGCCATTCTCGTTGGACTGTGGACCAGGTGCCGAGCTTGCGCAAAAACTCTCGTTTCTCATATATGGTATTCACCGCTCATGCGCCCACAGCCGGCACATTCCGCGTGAGTGACGATCATTAGTAAGGTGTATAGGCTCAAGAGCGTCTACGAGTGTGAAAGAAACAAATTATGCGCTCTGAAGACTCTCCTTGCATGTAACATTCCCGCACATCACTTAGAAATACATTCACTACGTATCTACCTCTAGTACTCGCAACCATCTCTTAGTCCGGAGCCTATCGCCGGGCGACGGCCCGGTGATATGCTCCGGACTAAAACCCCGGATCCAACACTCAACGGCGACGTCCCGAGGATGCGGTGGGGACTAGCACCGCCGGTTTGATCGGCATGCAGCAAAAAGGGGCGGCGAACCCTTCCCAGGCTTCCTCGATGACCTCTCCCGATACCGAAATCTTCCAGCGTAATGTGAGGGGAATAGACCCTTTCTGCCGAGAGCTATTCGTTGCTGTGTCACGTCTATCCGGAGACAGGGGACTGCGGAATCGGACTAGAGCCCTACACATTGCAATAGGTGCGAGTGTGTGCCCGATTTCGGTAAAGTTGCTTTCCTGGCCAAACACAAGAAACAACAAAATAGATATTTAAGGATTTTTTTTTTGATTTCCAGTTGAATGGATTTATGCGTCAGCGCTCAGTCGGTGGCTCTGTCAGATAAAGTGGGTTGCTTTTTGCAAGCTAATACGAATAGCGTTGTTTAAAGTGTTTCAGTTCCGAAGCTAGCGTGTGGTGCTTGACAGATGAGTAGGTGATTCTTGATGTTATTTGTTTTGGCTGCGTTGTTTTCTTTATATATTTTTCACTAATAAAACTTTAGTTGCGAGCACAGCTTTGTCCTGTCGTGCGTGTTTCTTCATTTTGTCGTTTGAGCTGCTTTCATAATGTATAGACAAAGATCGATGTCCACAATAATGGCGTCCCACATCCCATCGTAATGCTCAATGCCCCAGACTTATCTTTTTTTTTTTAAGAATTTGATTTACGGAGTTCTCCAGACACTCTCTAGATCGCAGGAATTAGGTCTCTGGTTGTTTTGCGGGAAAGCAAATCCAGGTGGTTTTAGTCTTATTTTAAACAGAAACGCCCGACATTACTTTGTTCTTTTTTTACACGTTGTTTGTTGCAGCGTTCATTACCGTAATGTGCCTTCTTTTCTGCCGGGCTGCAAACACGCGTACATGACTGTGTTCAAAACAGGGTTCCTTTAGAAGAAAACAAAGCACCTATACATGCCCTTAGGACCGTACACAAACCCTGCCATAGAAAGAAGCGCTCAAGCGCATAACCCTAAACTACAACGAGCCCTTTCTTCCAACGGAGTAGGAAGCCGGCCAGGAACAGCGATTTTGTGAATCGCAAGGAAAACCCCGAGTTCCGTGTCAGGTGAGCGAGCTAGGACCCTCCTCATCGGACCGATCCGGCGCGAACAAACAAACGCCGCGTATACCTCGCCGAACTCGCGGTTATTTATTCAGGGTCTCGCTCGGTACGCGCTGCGCTTAGTGTACGGCCCTGGCACGAACTAATGCCACCGCAAGCCCGTGTTTCCTGAAAATAGCGAGGATTTTTCGCGGCCGACTGCTGCACATTCATCGAGCTTGTGGAACTTCGGGCAGGTCCGTTAAAGCGTATATGCTGGTATACTACGTTTCACCTAACGATGAACCACACTGGACGCTACGAGGTATGCCAGCCAATACAGCGCTGTACGCATAGCACGTGCCTACGCGCCCTTCGGTCATTGTGCTGCTCCGAAAGGTCCCGTGACACTAGCATGGCGTCTGATTGGCTTAGACGGCCCGTAGCGTCCTGTGCGGTCCATCGGAAAGTGAAGAGGAGTAGAGCTTCTCGCGTTGCACCAGCCCTGCGCGACGTATTTACGTAAGCGGGCCACTGTGTAATCAATGTCCCGCGGATTTGCGGCCCGCGCTTTATTGCGCTTTTCTATTTGTGCTTTAATGGATACCATGAATAATAAAGAAGCAACATTTTAGCAGAAGGACAGCGGGCCCGTTTTCTAGGAACTGCTCCGCGCATTCCATTCGTTGGCCAAGCAGTTCTTTAATGCGTAAGCTTTTATTGCCCTGGGGCCTGGTCATAGGCGTCCGTAGGGCTTTTTCGAAGCGGGGCATGCCCCTATAACACCGGGAAGAGGGGGGGGGGGGGGGGGGGGGCAATTTTGTTTCTATACGGGAGCAATTTTGTAAATACGAGGTAAAAGCGTACGATTATATTAATTTAGTAGGATCGGAGTCCTTATAAGGAGTATTCACTGGGCGCCATATTTGTGGGTGCTGTCTAGAGCGCATGCTCAGAACGAGCCCCCATTAATAGGCTGCTAAGACCGGCCATTTTGACGGTGTGGAATGCACGTTGCAAAAGGACCCTGAAGCTAGCCATCAGCACGCGCTCAGCAGTCGCGCACACAGCTATGGCCGCCAGTGTTTATTTCCTATCAATCTGCTTTCCTCGACGGAAATAAGAGTAACGTCAGACAATCAACTCCGACGGTGTTGATGCCATTAACGCTATGACTTCAAGCTTCCACCGTGCTTGTTTACATTCACCATTGAACTTGTAATTCACATCTGATAATCCTGGTCGGGACGTCACGAGTTAGAAACAATAAGAGCCACCGAAATACCTCGTAGCCTATGCATCCGGAATCCCAAGAGAAGAGAGTTCTGCTCCCCCCTTCCCCCCCCTTTGCTCCTCCCTCCAAACGCCGTGCATGCAGCCGTCTTTGCTTTGGACGGTCGTGGTTTGAATTGGATCGTGAACTGGCTTCGTGAGGTCGCGGCGCGGTTCCCGCCGTGCTCTTTCGCTCCGTTCGTTCGCTCATTAGGGTGTTTTAGTAGACCGTGTTTCCCCCTCCGCTAACCCTCCGCTACGAAGAAACCGCCACTGCGCCTGCGTGCCGATGGCCTTGGCTATAGAGTTCCGGGTAGCGGAGGGGCTTAGCGGACGGGGAAACAGGGTCTACTAAAACTCACCATTACCTCCACTTTCCCTCTTACATAAGAGGGAAAGAGTCTTCTGGCAGACTTCCAATGACGCGTCACGGCAGCGGGAGAGGGGTCAAGGAGGAGCACAGCGTACGCGACAACCTAAAACCGGGGCATAGCGATGACACCGTTTACGCCAAACCGCCGACGCCTGAGAGGAAAGATTGGTTCTTTGAGGACAACAGTATGCAGACCGTCGTAGGCGGCGATCGAGGGAAGCTGTGGTGGGTGCATTCGAAACCGCCGACGCCCAGGAGAACAGACTGACTCTCCGAACACAACAATATGCTAAACGTCCAAACGAAAAAAAAAAATACGCTGCAGGGTTAAAATCCCCATTCTTTGCTGAGTATGAGCCCCTACTCTAAATACTCACGCTTTTCCTCGAGAATCAACGTATACCACGGCACGGATTTCGGCATCATTCTCTTTCTGCGGATCGTTCTTATTATACGCATTTATTTTGGTAGTTACAGCGACATAATATAATAGACGGAGTATTATAGTCTCGTCCATACTAGAAGAGAGGGGAGCCGTCTCGGTAAATAGAAAACAAAATAGACAACAAACACAAAAACAAGAAAACTCGGTGGATCCTAGGCTAAGCGCCGGCCTACGTATCCCCAGTTGGTGGGTTTTAATCCCGGCCGAGGTACCCACCATCTGACAGAGCAGGTGCCGCGTCAACAAATGTTTCGGTTGCACGTAAAAATATTCTCAGGTGGTCTAAATTAATCCCCATTCCCCGCTGAGGCGTGCTAAGTGTCCGTCATTGGTTTAGCACGTAACACCCCTCCTCCCCCTCCCCCCCCAAAAAAAAAATGTGAGAAAGAAGCAAAGTAGCAGTGATCTGATTTATATATATATATAAAGTACACGTAATGATTGAGCGTATTAACTCGGCGTTTTGTCACCCTGTATAAATCACTAAACATCCAATTCGACTTTGACTCAAGCTCTGCCAACAATGACACTTGAAGAAGTCAC
This sequence comes from Ixodes ricinus, assembly GCA_037355805.1. Lineage (NCBI taxonomy): Eukaryota > Metazoa > Arthropoda > Arachnida > Ixodida > Ixodidae > Ixodes > Ixodes ricinus. The sequence goes on from JAZHYW010068025.1 coordinate 8,603, forward strand.
GTAGACACTTCCGTCACGTCGTCACTTGCGTCGTCGTCGCGCCGGCCAAGGACACGCTGCCGGGAGAGTGACGACGTGATTGCAACGACTACGTACGTCACCCTACAAAGCGTCATTGTGGGCAGGTCTTGCGGCGCAGTTTCTGAGCGCAATTTTTAAACCGGGCTAAAAAACGCCAAAATTGATCTAGTAAAACCATGACATTCTTTGCAAGTTCTTTAAATTTAGCTGGCTTCTAGGAGTAGTTGACGTCAATACTCAAATTGCAACATGACCACTAAAACCAATATTTAAATTGTTAAAGAACAAACATTGGTTCATTAGGCAACTTACCTTTACGGTAATCCCCTTATTTGATATCAACTGAGCCTGGTAAATGGACGGGGAAGACGGCATTCGTCTAACTCTCGGCCACTTTGTTATTAATTATGTTCTAAATATACTCATACGCCCTCTATGTGCCCCACGCTGGCCCTTAGAAGGTGACGTACACAATAAAAAAAAATACAGTTTTCCATGTTGGTGGTGTTGCCGGTGATACCTTGACGTGACAGCCCCTCTCCTAGATGAACTTGACTTGTCTCCTTTACCCGAGAAGGCGGCTTCCATTGTGGTGGCCGATCGCAGACAACACCGACAGAACGTCGAAAGCCAGCTCCACCGGACTGGGCAGGGCAATACCGTAAAATAAGCATCCACCGTACGCGTTCTCGGCCTTCCAATTGGCGAGGACTAGAGTTCCTGTATAGACTCCCTACGGGAGCCAGAGTTGCGCGTCTGTTTTCCACGTGCCGCAGCGCCGCTATTCGCCGAGGTCCGATCGCGTGAGGAGAAAAATCCAAGTGCCGTGCAGGAAAGCCACTGTATACGGCCGCTTCGCCGACGTCGCGCTCGGCCCGGCGTATGTTCCCCTGCTTTTGCCTCCTCCTCCTTTTCTGTTTTTCAGGAAAGTAGGAGAAGGAGGGCGCCGCCGCTCTTTGCCCAATTAAGTCACGTGACGAGCAGAATCCCGGGCCGTGCGGCCCGGGATTCTGCTTCGTCACGTGTAGGAATACGCTTCAGACTCGTCCGCCGATGATGCGGTCTTGGTGCGCGGAGGAGCGTACACTACGACTAAGCACATTGCTCAACGTGCCTCTCACGTCAAAGACCGTTTGCGGGTATAACTTATTTCTGTGTGGATATTTTGATGGATGGCTTTTCAATGTAACTCCCTAAAACAAAGAAAAAAGAGTATCCGTCCGTCCCTCCCTTCATCCATCCGTGCATTACCCCGCTAAATGTAGCAGGAAAATTGACGTCACATGACGTTATGGTATGACGAGGCACGTCGTGTGGTATGACGCAGTAGCGATGCCACGTCGTTGTATGACCTGCACCGCTACATGACACCGTGACTTGACGTCACGTGACGTCATATCATGTGACGTCGATTTTCGCGCTAAATTTAGCGGGGAAGGTAAAGTCACGTGAACGACATAATATCGCGCGACGTCACGCGGTCATATTGTCGTGTCACGTAATACTATGATGTCGCGTGACGTCAACTTTTTGCTACATCTAGCGGGCAAATTGATAAAAAAGATATAGGTTCTACACTCCCCGAAACGACTGTTTAATGTCTCCTATACAAATTGGAAGGATCCCTTTTTGAACACTGAATAGGTCATATGCAAAATCCTTGCCAGCTATCATCATCATGCCATTAGGAGCCGCCATATTGGGGGGTTTATCACATCTTCCAGTTGTGGACAAGGCGCATCTGCATTTAACTCGGTTTTTATGATATTAGGGCAGTCTATTTGTACACTCAACGGGTTGATGATTGGTTTCGGTTCAAAGAAGAAAAGGAAGACGGCCGCAAAATTCTGGAAAAGGAATTGTCAGCAACGAGGCCGCAAGACTCGTCACTTAAGCAGTGAACTGGGCCATTGGGGGAATCGGTGGCCGAGTGGGCTAAAGCGCACACCCAGCTCGACGCGCGTGGAGCGAAGCTCGCGCTGCAGAACTCAGGGATCCTGGGTTCGAGCCCCACCCCTGCCCGTTTCGATTTGGATGAGCATCGTACCGGCGTGCGGTCGTGTATCACTACTGCGTGGTGCACGTTAAAGACCCTGGGCTAGCGGTTGTACCGCACTGGCTAAATTGCTCATCTACAGCGAGTGACTCGTCGCAACTTTAAAATGGCTGACCAACTACACGCTGTATAAATATCCCCCACCCAATTTTTTTGAACTGGGCCATTCAGGTCTATGAATGGTATTTCTCGAAGACGTCCTGTGAAGGGTTCGTACCGGACTTGCAGCAGGTGATCATATTTTAGTTCTACGACTTCCACTTTGCCGGGACTATTGTTTCTCGGGCGAAACCATTGGTACGGGAACCCCCAATATGGAGAAAATATGATAATTGATCATGAATACAACCAGATGGCGCTTCTTTTCGCATATGGTCTATTCCGTGCATTATACGACTTTAGAGATAGAGGTCACGCGCGGATGTAGCTTCCTGAGTGGGTATATTTCTTATTTTGCCAATATGGCCAACGAGAGAGTCGAAGACCGCCTTCGACAAACCACCTTTAATTATTTTATTTATTTATTTTTTTTTTTTGGGGGGGGAGAGGGGGGTAAACTGTTGGCAGTCGGGTTACCGATTATGCCTGTCGGTATAAGCACGCACATACCCCGAAGGAGAATTAGCACGGCGTAAAGAACTGACTGAGCGTTAACGTCGCCTCCCTCCAGGCTGTCGCCTTCGCTGCATATATACACACACGCCGAGCATAAATACATACACCTAAACTATAGGTAATTACAGATTCCCCGTTACGGTGACTTCCTTTGTCTCTGTCGACAAAGACGTTCCCCGCGCTTCGAGCGGGTCTTCTAAATTGGGCCGCTTTCATGGTCTTCACGGGAGAAGGGAAGAGCCGAAAACGCGGCGAGGGCGAAAGCGCGCGGGTCGGATCAAAGCGTGGGATGGATCCATGCCGCGGGCAGTATTCGTCTCACCGGTCCCGGTTTTGGGGGCGACCGCGGGTGAGGTGACGGTGTTGATATTTTGTTTGTTTGTGGCGATGCGCCGACTCCACGGGAACAAAGCGCTTTGGCAAGTGGGGAAGGGTTATCTTTGTGTATACGTACTACGAAAGACGCGGTGTTTGCTGGCAAACACGACGACAGAAGTTATCTTCGAACAGCCCTCAAGCATGTTCGAACCACGTGTGCTTCACACATACGTGTACGCTTTGAACCTGTCTAAAGACCATTTTGTTTTGTATGACCAGTGTGATAGGACCAACCTACGCCTCAGCCAGTGTCTACAGACTGTCGTTTGTATACGATGTATTAGCAGAGTGTGACCGGAGACTTTAGGGAGTGCGAATAGTGGTTGGAATTGAATAGCGCCGCTGCGTCGTTCACGGTGCTAAGCCTCACGCTCAACAAATATTGGTTCGTTTTCCAGTGGTGAAGTTTGGGATGGCGTCTGGAGTCAGCTGTTTGCTCGCCCCTGTATCATGTCAGTGACAACTTGAGAAACGCGGGGTGTTGCCGGTCTGGAGCATATAAATATATCGTCTGCGGCCACTTAGATTTCGACATCGGTCAATAAGAACGTCAAAGTAAATCTTTAGCGCCGTTGTAACCCTGAAAAGAACCGTTCAAGCGTTACCACATAAACGCCTCGGGCCATTTCAGTCATATTCCGCAAAATCAAAGCAAAAAGGGAACGGTTGATCGCAGCGCACATTGTACACATCGCGACATGGTTAGCGCAAACCCGACATCGGCGCATTTTCGCATTTTACTTCTAAATAGTATTAGCGAGCACGAAGTTTTATCGCTTACATTATAGAACTAAATGAGCTCTTTCCGTAGCAATAATTACTTGGATGACATCCCTTGGTTTCAAAGAGAAAAACTGGAAAAACCGGTGATCGCGTGTTCGCGCTAACAGTGTCGCGCTCTGTACATAGGGCTGCCTCTGTTATATGTTTCGGAGAACAACTGGTAATTTTCTTATCATACGTGAAACAAGCGAAGCATGTGACATTTTGATATGATAATTTATTACTTATTTATTTTCTACAGTTTAACAGCGCTAAGGGGGCATCCATGAGGGGAGTACGTGATCCGCTAGCATCTTTATTTATATAATTACTTATACATACGGCTATCTCAGTTGAGGCCTCGGAGGACAAGAGAAACAGCGATTAGAATGAATTAATGTTGAACACGAAAGAAACGCTTACCATCAGACGATGGTGAGAAATGTTGATCGTACCTATTGTAAATAAACCTAACACCCTTAAACTGGATTAAATAAAAAAGATGAATACCTTTTTTTTTTATGGGTTTTAGACAACGGATCCATACTCCAAGCCTGGTTCCTCTGAGTCAGAGGGTTTTTTTTTGAAAAATGCCCCTCCTAAAAGTGGAAGGAAGGTAGTCTCTCAAGGTCATCCTCGCTTTCCCAGAGGGGCATCGTCAGCGCAAATTAGGAGAGATAGACTCCCCTTAAATGTCTGAGTGACACGATCCCTGCCAAAAACTTCCCCATAAATTTTACTTCTCTTTATAGGAGGTATATTTTGCTTCAAATATCTAGCTGAAATAAACAAGGAACTGCGTCCCCCTTGTAAAAGAACTAAGCGCGCGTTTAGTCCCATAGATCACCACAAACCTAGCGAATAGCGAAGCAAATTTTCATTAAGCAAGATACAAAATGTTACTTGCGAGGAACTAAATATATGGCAGAACTATTTTATGCTGCCAAAATAATTATTCTTCTGTAATAATTTGTCATAATAACAAGTCATAAAAGCGTTATTCTTATTACAAAGTGCCACTATTTCACACTTGGCTCAATTTGACGGATGTTGAACGCCATGCACACCATCACTTATGCGGAATAGAGATCACCTCTTCCGAAGCTCAATGGAAAGCCGTCCTATATGGTGTCTGACCTACTTTTCACTCACTGGATGACCGACCATCATCGCATAGTTCAGCTGTCCAGAAGCAGAAACATTAACCAACAAATCAGTTGGAATTTGGCGGCACTGACCTAGCGTGCTTTTATTTTGCCACCCCTTTGCGACAAGATTATTGAGCGTCAAAATCTCAGAATATTTCTGCTTCCACGTTTCAATCCACCGCACTCTAAGAAATGCCTGCACGTCTACTTACCCGCAAAAAAACAAAAAAAAAAAACATCAAAGAGCCAATTTTGGCGATCTCTGCGATCTACAAAGTCAGCTCAGCGAATGATGAGGCGGAGCATGCGTTTAGACCTAAAGTAAAGTCTGCACTGTGGCATTGCACAATGCAAAGCGTCATGCTTGCATTGCGTAATGCCACAGCGCAGACTTCATTTTGAGGTCTAAACAGATGTTCCGCCTCATCATTCGCTGAGTTGATATCGTAGATCGCAGAGATTGGCTCTTCAGTGTTTGTCTGGTGTGTAGACGCGCAGGAATTTCTTGCGCGTCTACACACGGAGTTGCGTGAACGGCACTCTATAAATAACTTTTTCTTTCTTCTTCTTCCCTTTATGAACTGAGAATAAAAATACACATTGGCTGCCCTTTAGCAGTGCCAGCCTACATTGCATTTGAAAAGAAACATTGTCCATTCACTCGAGAACACACAGTTGTCGCCAAAAGCAAGCACCGCGTAAGAACACATCGTAAAACGATCAGAAAGATTAGATTACAGTAATTGCGCTAAGACGCAATAAGACGTTTGGATAATTACATACAATATGCACTCAAAAGCGAGTCCTTTGAGTACTGCGCATTATACACTAAACAGATTACAATAAGCGTTAGATTATATAAACGGGCAGCACAATAAAATAACTTTTACACGATGTTATACAACTACGTTATGAAATGTTTCACTGTTGAAGAATACAGTCATGTTTAATAAATATGGACCCCGTTAATACGAACATCCGGCTAGCTATATTGACAAAATTATCGGGGAAAAAGCTGGGTAAATGCATGTAATTTTGTATTGTTATTACTGACAACACACATTATGTACGATTTTGGGGGGAAACAGAGGATGTCCACATTAACGAGACACGAATGCACGTACTAAATTGAATCCACAACGGCGCTTCCAGTTTTTATTATCCTCACTCATCAGGCTTGAGGGCGACGGTAATGGCACTTTCAGGGTAAAATAAAAGGACTTACCTGTCTTATTCTACGTGAAGTCCGAGGAAGCTAAGTAAGCACACCATAATGAAGGCTGACTCTTGTCTTACCCCAGATATGCACGCCAGAAGTATTTGCATTGCCTAGATGTGCAAGAAAACGTTATCCGTAACGAAAATTACAAAAAACGAAAAAAAAACGCATGAAGGACAAAACACGGAGACCCATACACTTTTATTACACACCGTCGGGAGCGCGCCGCTTCAGAAATGCCAAACTCGCTGCATCCAAAGAGCAGAGCTGCGGCTTCAAAACGATTAAAAGCGCGCGAGCGCCGTCGAGAATTAACGCAGGAGGCGTGCAAACGACCGGTTACTAACCGAGGCACTCTTATTTTTTCTTTCTTTGACTACCACACAAATAACAAGAGTTACTAAACAAGAGCTATCATCTCGTGTATACATCAACTCAACCCTTTGGCGTCTCTCCGCTGCGGTGGCGCTGCAGTCGGTACTGCGCATGCGCGTACGCTTCCTCTCACGCGAATCTGGTTTCTGCGCACGCACAGTGCCCACACCAGGTGTGGGCAAACGCGCGCCTGTTTGTGGACAGTGCGTCGGTCTATAGAAAGTTACGTACCTCCAACTTGGCGGTTCGTTTTCGTAAAGCGCGAGGCAACTATAGCTTTCGGTCTGCCCCCTAATCATTCGAATCATAGCTCGGCTCCTGGCGTTCTCGCGTACTCTCGTCTCCTCGTCTCCCTCACTCTCTCGGTGCATGTATCGCGCACTTTAGCTGTCCCAATAACGTACGCTGGCGCGTTTTTTGTCGTTGGGGCACTTTTCAGCACACAAACACACGATTCCCGAGGACTCGACGCCGGAATACACGTCTGCGTAAAAGTCAATGTCGCTTCCCTCCTCTTCTACACAAAAGTTTAGAATGGACGTAGGTTGCGCGAAATTTCAGTGGGATGGCCAATGTTTAATGCGAAAGCATTAACTATCCCATGGAGCGGAGTCGGGCGCCGTCTGTAACCGCAAAACACGAGAAAGAAATGTCCATTCTCCCATTGGCTGAGCAAAGCGGCTCCTGGTTTGCCATTGAGCGGCCGCTTCACGGAGTGCGCTCTCGGCCGCCGCTCCTCTCCGCTCTCGTGTCAGCCGCTGCCGGAAAAGGGGGGGGGGGGGGAGACTGCGGTTGCTTCACGAGAGCGCGCGCTCGTCCACCGCTCTCGTGGCAGGCGTCGCCGGAGGGTGGTGAGAGGGGTAAAGCCCCTCTCTTCTGAGGAAAGTGGCGTCATTAATTGTTGTAGAAATGCTCGAGGAACGTGCCGCGCGCCACTTCTGGGGAAATTCATGGCGTCTAAAATCTAGCTCGGTGCTGCGTTGTGCCGCCATGATCTTCCCAAGGACTGCACGTGGCACGTGCCTCGTGCATCGACGAACATTGCGGTACTTTTGAAACATGAAGGGGCTTTAGGGGGGGGGGGGGGGGGGGGCTGCGGCCGCTTCTGCTCCTCTCGGCGCCTAAAGCCACGGTTCACACAGTTGCGTTTGACTGCGTTTGACTGCGTTGCGGCAGCGAGACACCAGGACATCCCTGCTTCTTATATCGCGTGCCAAGAAGATTCCTTGAATTGGATTTCACGCTTCATACGAAGCACAGATGTGCCGGTGACTCGCTTTCGGTTCTCGCCGCAACGCAGTCAAACGCACTCAAACCAAGTGTCTGAACCTTTAGGCATCTATATCGTCGGTGGCCGCAACCTCGGCAGTAGCGAAACGTGGCCGTCCACGCCAGTACACCGCAGACGAACTAAGGGAGAAAAAGAGCGACATCCATGCTTTCTCATTCACAACTGAATAGAAGTGCTTAGGTGTCCTGAGAATTTTTTTCCTTCCGTCTTTCTTAAATGCAGATATGTTCCTCTAAACTGCGTTCTTGCAACAACTTAAAAAAAAACTGTTATAATATTTAAAAAAAAATGAAAGCCGTTTACAACTCCCTGTAACGCCGAACTAGAGCGCAGCTCTTGAGGAGGAGGAGGGAAGGGTACTGAGGGGATGGTAAACTCCTCCTCCCTCCTCCTCAACTCCTCATCCTACCAAATACCCCTCCGCCCATCCTCATCCTCCCTCCTCCCCTTCGTCCTCCCTTTCCTCCTCCCCTTCCTTCTCCCCCTCCCCCTCCTTCCTCCCCCTCTTCCTCCTTCACCTCCTCCTTCCTCCTACCCTTCCTTCTCCCTCCCCCTCCTCCTTCCTCCTCCCCTTCCTCCTCCTCCTCCTCCCCTCCTCCTCCTCCTTCCTCCTCCTCCTCCTCCCCTCCTCCTTCCTTCTCCTCCCTCCCCCTCCTCCTCTCCCTCCTCCTTTCCGCGCGGTGCATTATGGGATATTTCCCATGATGCACCGCGCGGACGCCGACGGCGACGGCGACGGCGACGGCGACGCCGCTCAAGCCGGAAACGGGCGCCTAAGAGCTGCGCTCTAAAACAAAAATCAAAGGCCTTTTTGGGACGCGTTTTTTTTGCTCATATATGCATCGAATATATATATATATATATATATATATATATATATATATATATATATATATATATATATTTGCGTAATATTAAAGGGACCATGAAATGACCTTTTTACTTTTGCCAGATAACTTTTACATTAAACCTTCAGCGTTCACTGAATGCGGAACAGGCATCCGTTTTCGTCTCGGTTTATTAACTTCTACACAAAGAATTAATAAAATATCGACTTTTTCTTTCTCTCAACTGACCGCAAAACAAGTTGCGGTGTAATTTTGACGGTCGTGACGTACCCTGTTTCGGGAACCGGAAGTTCTCTCGGCTGTAGAATGGGAGCGTCAGCGGCGGCGAGTTGGGGGTGCGCCGGTAGGTTTTACTGCGCTGATGGCGCTGATGTCACCGACGTATTTTCTGAATCGGCGCCCCTCATCGCCGCGATAAGCCATGGACCGAGAGCCTTTGCGCATACTGGGAGAGTTCGGCCGGTTTATTGATCCAGCCGCCAGTCTGGCAACACTGATCAAACAGTCTGGCAACTGTGCGCATCGCGTTCCGAGTTTCGTTGTCCGCCATGATGTGCGCCTGCCGTCTCGAGCCGGCAGCCGCCTCACTAGCGTGGGCGAGGACGACGGTGAAAATGTTCGTTCTGCGCTCTGCGGAACGTTAAAGAAAACGTAATGGGGTGCTGTAGTGCCGTTGGGTGGTCGAACAGCGCAAAAAAGTTCAGGATGCACCAGTTCCCGGAAGGAAAAGAAAACCGCAGAAGGCACAAGATCCGGGAGGCCAAAACGAAGGACTGGTAAGTGGAAGCCGACTGAGTTCTCGATTGTGCGAGGTAATTTTACAATTAAATTATTTTGTGCGTTAAACGCGTTTTATTTTGACTAAAACTGTGCAGCGACTGGTGTGGCAGCGTCAGGTATGTGAGTGTCCCTTGATCACAGCCGTTTCCTGTCTAGCGAGACGATAATTGCGAGCGGCCTGGCTGCAAATTTTGAACTGTGTATAGCATTTTGCAATGTAAGCGCAGAGCAGAGCGATCGCTGCTGGCGCGTGCGCATCGCGCTGAACGACGCGTAAACTCTACGAGTGCACGCGCTCCGTCGGCGCGTTTAAAGCATGCAGCTCGCTCTCGCCAGCTTCGGCCTCGCAGCTCCAGCTTCGCCGTTTCGCAAGCGCTTTTGTTTCGCTAGCGGCACCTTTATTTTGATATTTTTTCGAATGCGCGCGTAACAAATACTTACTTGTCATGCTTTTTTTTTTAGGTGCACTTCATAGACAGGCTGAGTTCAAAGAGGGTTTGTCGCGATCGCAAAAAGCTCAGGCACCACGCAATGACGACGCTGTTCCTTCACGGCAAACCAAACAATGTCAGAAAACCCCCAAAAGACCGGCAGGTATAGAAGCGCGGCGGAAAATCGCGATCGGTCCGCCGTATTCCAAGCTAAGCAACGGTGCACCAGCAGCTTGTGATGTGGTAAAACAGTCGGAGAGCGATCCAGACAATCAAACTTGCCCACTGGAAAATGCGCACTAGGCCGCTGAAGGCTGTATCGGACGTCGGGCGTTTTTTGAGCGATTCCCCATTGTTATAAATGAGTGCCGTTCGTAAATGGGCGGTTTCTTCTGCTGAATTCTTACATGGACAAAGCGCCGAATCACTGAAATGCTTGTTTTCCGACTCTCTCGCTTACGCCAACAAAAGCGCGAACGGCAGAACCTACGCACGCGTATACATCGCGCGTCCGGCCGGGGACCCACTTGCCGGAAGGCGCATCCTTGGCGGAAGCGGAGCCCGCTGAATCTGCTAAGCCCTGGCGGGCCGTAAGCCCCTCCCACCCGCCGAACTCTCCCAGTATAAAAAGGCTCTGGCCATGGACACATCGCAGCTGAGCGAAATTCAATGTGTTGCGCTACAGCGACAGCATGGGACCAGTCCCATAGGCCGGTATGCCTGTTGGGGAGTGCGGCGAGTCTTCCGGTGGAGACTCCAGAAGTCAATCCAACTGTCATTGTTGGTAAAAGGCGGCCCGTGTCAGTCGTTTGCAAAGCGACGTAGATAAAAACAAATTGCCGCCGCGTTTTTTCGCGGCCTCGGAGATGCAGAGCGAGCACACGTTAAAAAAGATACTTTGAACTATGACAGTGTCAGCAAGTGCCACGTAAATACCTGTTCACACTCGGAGCGGACGTGCGCCTTTGATGGAAGTGCTGTATTCGCGCTGTTGGTAAGCGCTTCGGGACCGATCTTTACGATTGCAACTCGAGACTGACGCGACACTCGGCAAAGGAAGGTTGGACCGGCATTGCACGTAGCTCCCACGAACTGTTATAGCTCGACAGTGACGTGCAGTCGTGTCAGAATAAAAATGGCATACTAATAACAAAGTGTACATACCGTGTTATGAAGGTAATCCATACGGCGTTTATTTGAGCTCTATATCACACAAAAACAAGAAGATAGAATCGACGAGGGTCTCTTTTCGACGACAGTGTTCGTCAACACTGCTTTGGAAAACAAGGGGTTAGAGATTGACCTCACTTCTTAATCTAAAATTGAGGTCAGCGATCAAAATACGGGAAGGGTCCACAAGGGTCGCGCCGGCATATTCCATTCAGCACGCCAGCCGGTCGTGGGCAGACGGTCTTGGCCAAGTACCGTTGAAGCAACGCTGCACCGAGTCGGAGTGCCCCTATGCCTATCTGAAGATCTCGCTTGGACGCGGGTCGGTGAATTCGTTGCCGTTCTAGCTTTTCTCGGGTGTTTGTGGATCCAGCGTTCTTGTTCGTCGTGGTTTGCTTCAAGTACTTTTTTCTTGCTGCTTGAAGTCGGGACGCGCGAGAAGAACACGTAGAAAAATAAACGTTCCTTGATCGTCGCGGCCAAGTAACTGAGCGACGCTGTCGGACCTACCACCCTATTGCGCACGCGCAGTAGTTGCTTCGTTTACCACACGACAGATTGCGCTTGGCTCTCAGCATTATCAACTTTGGCAATTTTCGTCACATCTCTAATTATGCTACAAAATGTGGATCTGAATATTATTTAACAAAACTTGTAGGAAACGTTCGCCGGCTATTTATTGTTTACGATCGCGGTGCTGGTGAGGTAGGCTCTTACCCAATAGGCGACGTGGATTCGGCTGACGTGCAGCGGTTCCGCGGATGCATCGCAGTGAAAAAGGCAGAGAGCTTTCGAAGGAAAGAAGGCGCAAAAGAGTCCAGTTTTCTTTTAAAAGTTCTATAGCAAATAATTTTTTGGCTCCTTATTTTTGTGTTTTTGTGTTTCTTTTCACACCTTTTACGGCGATCGGTGGATGAAATTCGATTTCAGAATCGTTTCATGGTCCCTTTAAGGACGTTGGGGAGGAGATCGAACAGTCACGCCTCTAGTGGTGCGCTCCAGCTGTGGGGACAACAAACCGTATTTTCTTGTTTGTTTTTGATCTGAGAAATCGAAGATGACGATTCAGAAGGCCGCTCCTCGTGCGACCAAAGCACTGGTCAGAGCGAAGCGCTCGTGCCCAGACCCTGCTCGGCCAGGTTCAATTTCTTTGTTATGCTGTGTTGGTAAACACCGGGCTGTGCGTACAACAAGCTCGATAAAGCGCCCCCTATAGTTCGATCTCCTGCCCCTCACCAGCCAGTTTGACTACGCCACCGCAGTCGCAATGCCTCGAGGGAACTAAAGCCTGGTTCACACAGTTGCGTTTGACTGCGTTTGACTGCGTTGCGGCAGCGAGACACCAGGACATCCCTGCTTGCCTATATCGCGTGCCAAGAAGATTCCTGAATTGGATTCCACGCTTCATACGAAGCACAGATGTGCCGGTGACTCGCTTTCGGTTCTGCCGCAACGCAGTCAAACGCACTCAAGCGCAGTGTCTGAACCGGCCTTAAGCCTGGTTCAGACAGTTGCGTTTGACTGCGGTTGATTGCGTTGCGGCAGAGAAGCCGGGACATCCCTGCTGCTTATATCGCGTGCCAAGATGATTCCTTGGACTGGATTCCACGCTTCAAACGAAGCACGATGTGCCGGTGACTCGCTTCTCGGTTCTCGCCGCAACGCAGTCAAACGCACTCAAACGCAAGTGTCTGGAACCGGCCTTTACAAGGCTGGTTCAGACACTTGCGTTTGGTGCGTCTGACTGCGTTGCGGCGAGCGAAGCGAGTCACCGCGCACATCTGTGCTTCGTATGAAGCGTGGAATCAACAGGAATCTTCTTGGCACGCATATGGCGGGGATGTCCTGGTGTCTTGCTGCCGCAACGCCAGTCAAACGCAGTCAAACGCAACGTGTGAACCGGACTTTAAGGGCTGTATATACTCCGACGTTGAGCGCAGTGAGACGCGGCGTAGCGCAGAACGCGCGCCTTTCATTGGCCGGCAAGGCACGTTTATACTCCAACGTAACGTCGACGGGCGCGGCGTAGCGTAGCGCGCGCAGATATTGATTGGCCACAGCTCTCGAGTTCCTGGTTGCCGGCCAATGAAAGGCGCGCGTTCTGCGCTACGCCGCGTTCACTGCGTCAACGTCTTTCTGCAAGCGCGACAACCTCGCTGGAGCTATGCGTGTGTAGAGCACGAGAGGGCACGAGCCTCGCATGAACGGCCAGTCTGCCTCCTATGAACCAAAGTTATGGCGGCGCTACGCGTGCGCCGAGACGCTCAGTGAGATCCTGTGTATTGAGGTAAAGTACGTTCATCACTTGCTCTAGGCCCCGCTGCTCGCGATGGTACCTTTGTCAGGCGTTTAGTCGTTCGGTGCTCATGAAGTAAGCACGAGTGATTGCAAGCCTGCCTAAGATACCCTCGCGTGCATCGTGTTTGAGCATAGCTTCCTTTATTCTACAAAGCCTGCCAAATCGCCAAAGACTCTGGTTGGAGGCTTGTCGCTGTCGTTTGTTTCTGTTTGTCGCTCTAGTGGCACTCGGGGCAAAGACGACAAAGGCAATCAGCTGGCGAAAAGTAGTCATAATCTTCCGGGCATGCTCACGAAGGGCCCTCGTCTGTTATGCAAGATTAGAATTGCAAAGCACCAATCTAAAGAACCACTTAGCGTACCATCTAAATAAATTATTCAGCCGATTTTACTTCCTTTTTTTCTTTTTCTTTTTTACAATCTAAAGGCGGCAACCGTTTTTCCTTTTATTTTTTCGATAAATGAAACAAAAACGGCTTTGAGGTAGGGAATATGCAATTCACGCTCTCGAGATGCATATGTATAGGCGCTTTTACGAAGCGTATGAGCTTTCTCTTTTTCTTTTTTGTTTTTGTTTTGTTTTATTGATATATGTAGTGTAGCTGTTTTCGTTACGTTGTTCACACGTAATGGACTTTTTCACATCCGACGGCACCAGCGGGTACGAACTAAATCGAGAGACTGCGTCCATGTATGGGAGTACGTAAGTCTTGTGAGCGCGGGGCGTGCCCACGCCGTATGTCCGTGGCGTATGTCGTGTTATCCGTCCATTTATGCGTACACAGTTATATGTGGTGCATTACGTTTGTATGCTGTCGTGATGATTTGGTATTGCGTGGCATGGGCGTGCGCGTGTGCGTCTGGGGTATGCGTGTATGGTCTGTGTATCTACGTATGTATGTGGTGTGCGTGTGTGTGCGTGTGCGTGCGTGTGTGCGTGTGTGTGTGTGTGTGTGTGTGTGTGCGTGTGTGTGTGTGTGTGTGTGCGTGTGCGTGCGTGGGCGTGCGTGCGTGTTTGCGTGTCGTGCGTGTGCGTGTCTGTGTGCCTGTGCGTGTGTGTGTGTGTGTGTGTGTGTGTGTGTGTGTGTGTGTGTGTGTGTGTGTGTGTGAGATCTTAACCTTGTCACGTCTCTAGGTCAAGCGAGGGAGGCCGTATCGACCAAGTTCGTTTAGCAGACGCGGCGAAACGACGTTAGAGCCCTTAATCAATTTAGGAAACTGTTTCGAGCCGCAGTTCACTGTTGACTTTTCGTCGTGACTTCATCCGCAATTTTCTCCCTTCCCTTTTCATTCTCTCCTCTCACTCTCCCCACTTTCGTTTTCATTTTTCTTTTTTAGAATTTAGCGCTGGACAGCACTCGATTCGACTCGACGATTTCTGTGGATGAAGGAAAACGTATCGTGCCATCACCGGTATTTATTTTTTTAATTTTAAGCGCAGTCCTAATTGGATCGACCGCTGCACTCAACACGACAGCAGCGGATAATGAAATAGAAACATCTAGATGGAAAGCGGAAGACGCAAGGAAAAAGAACGAGGTGTTTTGAAACAAGCGTTTAATTATTCCCGTTTTTTGATACCTTATACATTTTGATCGACTTTAGGTAGAGAGAAAGAGAGAGATAGAAAGAGAAAAGATATCTGGGAGTTAAAGCAGAGTACCTATAAAAACAAAACACAAGAAAAGAGGGAGGTAGGGGTGATACGGTCCCGTGTACGACTCTTCTGCCGTGGCCGCTGGACTCTGGGAACAGCCTGCCGAGCGGCACTCACTGCTCCCGCTCTGAGAAGAAAAGTTTGTTAGAGCGGTCGCAGTGAGTTTCCGTGGTTTTATTAAGCCCGGTGGAGCTGAACGGCGGTCATGGTTGCTCGGCGAATTGCCATTGGCGGCGTGAGGCCTGAGCTAGCAGCGCAAAAGTATTATCTGTGTCTAAAGCCTCATCAATGTTTGCTGCGCCGCGCCTCCAGCGATAAACTCAGGAAACTTCCCTATCAAGCGGCAGGCCGTAACGAAGCGGCAGTGACCACACGGCCGTGCTTCTGCGCAATATATGACACCCTTCTATAGAAAGCTTGTCTGCTTCAAAAAACGCCCAATAACACTGCTTCGCTTCTCTATAAACTAAATCAAACTCCACGGATATCTTCGCGCGTCCATCAGAGAGTCCGGTATTGAGAAACGGAGTCGATTTTCTTCGGAATTTCAGTGGTTTACCTTGTTGCCGATGGAGACGGGGGCACCCTCGATTTGGTTGATGTGAGCTCTGCGTGTACACTCTATCCGGCAATCATGCATGAGCATGCCATGGTTTGCTGCCTATACACCTTTCTGGCAACTTATCATTCGTGCACATATTGGAAGGTTGCTGCTGGGCCGCGGAGGCATGCGGGGTGTAGTTTGATATTTCGCAAGAGCGATCTACTGCGGTTGCTCGACAACGTGTTCCACAGCCCGCTAGACATATATGGCGGCGCGCAGAAGGCAATTGAGTGAAATGCTCTACTGCCGGGGCTTTAAACAGAATTACTGACTGTGTTTGACAAAGGTGTTTCTCTTCTCTCCTCGTTTCCCTTTCTCTAACCTGACTATCATTGTCCTCTCCTCGTGGATCCTTGGGTAGACCTGAACCCCGGCTTTTTAAGGAATTTCTTTAATTCGTTTAGTTACACAGTGTTGCCATATATAACCCGATGACAGAGCGAGTTTCTTGGCACGACCATCGGCATCTATAGGTTCGGCTCGTGGAGACCTACAACGATATCAGGTTTGGATTCACTAAGCCATATAAATGGAGTCTAGAGAACGTCGTTTTCTTTTTCCGGCTAACAGCATTCGGTATTATTGTCGATGATTGTGATTTATTTTACTTGAGAGTTCCCCGATTATTTAACCAAAACTGGGACAAAAAAAGAACAGTAGCAGTTATTTATAAGGAAACAATAAGTTGAAAATTTGTAACATGATTCTAAACCCTGAGACCGGGGTTAAAAGAGCTAAAGCAGTAAGATATACAGAAAAAAAAAGTGACAGGCGGCGTTCCTAAACTTAGCTGCAAACTCACTCGAGAAATCGTATTAATCCGAAAGCATTAACAGTCCCGTGGAGCAGAAGCCGGCGTGGTCTGTAACTGTTTATGCAGCAGCGAAATGGCAGCTAAATTACCCATCTGCCAAAAGCACAGAAACGCAGATGCTTCGTCACGGAAGCCATGGAGCCGGCGGGGTTCGCCGGCGCCTGCGCAGTGGGAGAGCGTGATGTCACCCCGGAGCCCCGTGTGAAAAAGGAAGACGTGGCGCGCTTCTTGTAGGAATGCGATGCGTGTAGGAATGCTTTCGCATTCCTACTCGTAAGCATTCTAAGTGTATTTAGCGTACGCTATAGTTTTTCTAAGGCTCGTTATATACGTCAGAAAAGAAGGAGAGTAGATTAAGCTATAGTTTCTGAGGAAATAAATGCAGTTAGCCGACTATCGCTGTGAAGCGTGCTCCTATATCTCCGTTTCACCTTATGTTGTACCGCAGCGAAGGCTAGAAGCGCGAGCTCAAAGCGTTGGCAGCTGCCCTTGGTGCACGAGAGCTTGTGCCGCCGAGACGTGCCCTAGAGCTAGGGCTCGCGCCTGTAACCTTTCCTGCGGTACAACACAAGGTGATAACAGAGTATAGTAATGTGACGCAAACGAACCTGAGCATTTTCTAGGGTTGAGTCAAACAGCGTTGGTATCTCGGTTATTGAACTAAGCCTTATGTAACGCAGTACAGCATTTGACATAAAATCAAACCACGAACGGCAAAAGAAAAGAAGTAAGACAGGTGGCTGTAGCCTCACGAACTTGTTGGTTTCGTATTGCTGTCACGGGGACTTTGGCAAAGTCTGCTTTTCATCTGGGGTTGCGTATATTTACAATAAATGGGCTATGAATTACGATTCAGAAGTCCGTCAGGGCTGCTGAATCGTAATTTAAAGCGAAGAACTTTAAATTAAGAAGAAAATGAGAGAAAACTAAGGAGGAGGGACCTAACATAGTTATTTGTCTCGTGGATTCCTTCAGCATAGTAGTACTACTTGGTTTCCGTTCAAAAGGCTGTACGGAACATCTAATTACTTGCTTAAAAGCCAAGGTTTGAAAAAAGTCTCACCTTATTTATACACCTGACCTTCGCAACGTATAAGTCAAGGTGGTAACATAAGTTTCGTTCCGCTTCATTGGGTCGTGTTTAACAAGTGTGCGTAAAATGTAAACATGTCTCGATCATAGCTGATAAACTCGGAGACGCGCAGATTATGTTGCGAATGAACTGGGCACATGCTGAATGAGTGTGTGACATCCCGTGACGACATGGTATCATGTGACGTCACAAGACACCCGAACTTGACGTCAAGTCACGTGACGTCATGATGTCATGTGACCTCTTTGTCGGTCAAGCGTAAGGTGTCGCTTGTCTGTACAAACCCAGTAGTACGGGTTCTTTTCGCTCTGTCACCTTGCGTCGTCCGGGTTGCCAGGTCCGGATGGGGTGACGGACTTCGTTGTGGGAAGCTGGGCGGGTCTTGCCGGAGACGAAGTTGCTTCGCTTGGCCGTCGACGACTAATTCAGTTGAACTTTGGAATTACTTTTCAATAAACAATTTAATACTTTTGAAGCGGATGAAAATACAAAGAGTAAACAACACTGCAAAAGGATAACTTCCCCTGTACGGGGTTGGGAAGGAGGTGGTCGGGTGTTAGCTTATCCAAGCTCGGGAGTTGGCTGGCTCGTGGGATTACGTCCCGATTACCGGGACAAATGTCCCTCGGAATCCCACGACCTGACTCGATTCCGGAGCGTTAGCTCTCGAGTTCCAGCACAAACTAAACTCACTTGCTGAGTTTCCCCTCAAAGTCACTCGTTGGTCCGTCCCCTTTTAGTGGACCGGCGAATCCTCGACGCGTCGTCAGACAGGCGTTTCCCACTGGCCGAAAGGCCACAACCGATCGGCTGACTTTCTCGCCATGTGGCAATTGCCTATATTCCCGCGTGGGAACCCACGGTCTGCGTACATCTCACGGCCAAAGGTCGGGCTGGTTCGGATGCAAGCAAAACCATTACTCGCAAGGCGAAGCGGACAACCGACCCCGGTGTGGATAGCGCCGTCTAAGTGAACCATCCCGTCATCCATTCTGCCAGACGCGGTGTGACGTTGCCGTTCTGCCGTGACCCCCACACGCGGGCGAGAAAGACTACACCGATGTAAACACGCTGTGTAAACGGTGCCGGCCAGAGCCACCGCGTTCTCCCGGCTCGAAACGCTCCGATTCTCTCTGCAGAAAACGCGCGTTCCGAACCTCGCGTCGTAAAGTACGCCTGTCTCTCGAGGTCGCCGACCACGGGAAGTGTTTACGCCAACGCTTTCCTACCAGCCAAGTCTCCCTGGTGCTAACGGCCCACCCGCGGAGCCCTCGTCGATCCTTACACCAGTCCTCCTACTACACATTTCGTGCTAAAACACTGCAATGCACTCTATGTGAGAAGGCTCACACATTTCGGGGAGATGCACGAGTGTGTGCGATTTAAAAGTACTCTAATGTGCGAGCATCCGCGCGAAGCTGTACACCAGCGTCCCAAACTTGCGCACTAGCGCCCACGTCTTTTTTATTTTTTTCAGTACTGCCCACTTACATAGAGATCAAATTTATCACCTTCCATGCTTTGTCTATATAATTTGTCACAACGACCAGAATAAATACTGGGATGTAGGGGGCCGAGGGCCTAGTCAAGCTGTATTTCACAGCTTTTTCCCTCGATTTCCACCATCAATGTAGATGGAAATAAACGAATTATATATATAGATATTGAAAATTGGTAGTACTATCACATGGACTAAATTTTTGAAAGCTTCGATTTTGTGTTCACTTTTTTTGGCAAGTATCTGGGCAACGTAACGTGAAAGTGATTTGTAACGTAACGAGGAAGGTATTCAACTTCTTTTTGACGAAAGTGATTAGTAGCAGCAATATAATAATATAAGAATGTAAAGCTCGTGATTGTAACCCAAAACATATTTCTTTAAAGTATACGGGCACACCTTTGCGCGTTTTCGCGCCTGGCGGTTATGAAAGATGAATCTATGAAAGATAAATTGCCTCCAACAAGATTCTCATTATATTAATAATAAAAAAAGACTGGGATAAATAATGGTGATTGCGCCATTCCCTATAAAATGTTGTGGTCCTCGCCGGTTATCCTTTGAGTTTGTGTTCTGACTTCAAGTGCCAAAAGGATCTGCGCTTTTTCCTGTTTTTATTTTTAAATACAAAATCAAAGCATGTGTTTTTCTGTGTTGTTTTTGCAGTAAAAATAAATAAAAGAGGACTCTTAAGCTTCGCTTTTAAGAGTGAATCGCCATGGCTAAATATAAACCTCCGCTCGTCCCCAGGCCTTGCAAGCGTGTCTGCGTGGCCGACTCCAATTTCGAACGTCGTCGAAATCAAACGCGGAATCACGCGCTCCGTTGGAGCTGAAAAAGCGGCCATGCTTAGCCGCGGTGACAGGTTTTTGGATCTTCCTGCTGATTAGCGGTTTATTCTCCCGACACTACCGGTGAGTGACTCTTCAAAATGTACGGCCTTTCTCCACGCTGACATGGGAGTGCGGCCGTACCGCATCGAAAATTTCATGAACCTTTGCGGCAACTTGGTGTCCTGAGCGACGTGACCGGTATGGGGGTGTTCCATATGAGGCACGTTTGGATTGTCCGCCTCAAGTCGACTGCTGTCAAGGAGAAACTGACGATGTCTGGCATGTTTAAGGTGAATGGAGGTTGGTGTGTGCCGATGGATCCTGATCGGCGAGAGGTCCGACTCAAGTTTCACTGGATGCCCTTCGAAGTGCCGAATGACACCCTGAAAAGGGCATTGGGGTGCTCACCGTGGTGAGAGAGCTAACACGCGAGAAATGACACATCGACGGATTTGACGGCGTCGAGTCGTCGACCCGGGTGGCACGCCCGTCGCTGAAGGTAGGCATGACGCTGGGAAGCTTGCCTCACTAGCTTCAGTTCACCGAAGGCCCTGTTCTTGTGGTTGTTCCAGGACGTGCACCACTGTGCCTGTGGTGCAAACGGTCTGGACACATTTGCCGTGGTTGCAGGGCGCCTCGGTGTAGTGAGTGCCGTGGCTATGGTCACGAACGCCAAGACTGCGATCGATGCTCGTTCGCGTTGCAGGGGACGCCAGGTCGAGGAAGACACGAACGAGCTTGGTGATGGACGAACAAGAGGCGGAGCAAGAGGCGGCGCCCTCAACGCAAGTGTCTGTGGCGTCGGTGCCTTCGACGGCAACAGTAACCACTAGCAAAAAAATGCAAAAAGAAACCTAACGAAGAAAAAAAGAGCCTTCTCTGGTTACAGCGTTCGCCGAGACGCTGACCGCGAAGCTCCAGGACACCACGGGGGATTTTGAACACTCAACAGGTTCGGATGCGGTTACAGTAGAGGCAGCAGAGAAGACGTTCTACTTGCAAGGAAAGGGAAGTGGCGCCGGAGAACAGCCCCAGCGAGGAAATGACCCTGGACGCGATGACTTCGAAGCGGCGACTGGAGGACCTGGGTGCAAGCAGTGCTGCCGCCAGCGGGCTGGCACTGCGACGCCTGGAATATCAGTGGAAGCTCGCCGGGAAAAAAGGACGCTATATGACATGCAGCCGCTCGCCTTCCACGGCTCGTGAAGACCAGCTGTTACAGTAAGCTGGTTCCCCCGCTACCTCCCTGAGTGGCGAGTGTCTGATTGTTGATGCATGGTAATAAGCTCCTAAATTTTTTGAGACCATGAAATAGTTCGAGGTCGCACTGCGTATAGCTACTCTGAACGTAAGAGGACTGTCTGCAAGGCGAAGACAGTGCCAGCTCAGAAGGTTGTTCTTGGAAAACGACCTCGACGTGATAGCGTTCAAGGAAACCAAGATTGAGAGTGAGGAGCAGACCGAGCAGATGGTGTGCCAATTTGAGTCGCGATACGATGTATGCGTAAGCCATGCGGTTGGGAGGTCGGGAAGTGCATGCATATATTTTTTTTAATACTGTAGGAATTATTGTTGAGAATGTTGCTTCGCGTGAAGATGGGAGAGTCGTGTATTATGATATTTTCTTGTCAGGTCAAAAATTTTGTAAAATCGTGTATTTACGCACCAACCGTAGAAACGGAGCGATGCCAATTTTTTAAAACTATATCGGAATATTCGAAGTGTGAACGACTGCATGCAGTGGTGGGGATTTTAACAGTACATATACTCTAGAAGACAGGACCCCTCATGGTCACCGGAGGGATAGCAGTGGCGATGTCTGCAATGAACTGGTAAATGAGCATTACTTGGAGGACGTGGCACATCGAGGAAAGGGCACAAAGGCGTGCAGTTCACCCATCTTCAGGGAAGCAGCCACGCACGGCTAGGGCAGAGCATACGTGTCAGTTGAGCTTGTGTCGCTGTGTGAACACTGTAGTGCCGAGCACGTGTACTTCAGCGACCGGCCACTGCCTGGTGACTTTCGGGTTAGGATCAAGAAAGACACCGACACCAATTTAAGAGTAACTGGCACAGGCTGGAAAACGAACTACAAGCTCCTTGACGATCGAGGTGCTTAACGACAAGATAAATACACGGATTGAAAATTTAGGGAACATCTGCGGGAGTGAGACGAGCGGAGAAGGGGAAGAATTTAAACGAGCAGTTAAAATGGACGCCATAGAAAGATCAATCACTCTTAAGTACGAAAAAGAAAGAGAGGAAAAACAGCTGCGCTCGACTTTGAACTGAGCTTGCTCTGGAAGAGTGTAAATCCTCAGGGTTATTTCCTAGATGACATTAATAATATCAAGAGCAAGCTACAGCTAACCGATACTGAGCACTACAGAGGCGCAATAATACGTGCCCGGTAGAAACGTTTCTCGCGGGTGAAGCACCAAAGAAACGCACTGAAAAAATTTTGAAATCACTTATCCAGTATTCCACGACACGTGACCCTAACATGATTAGCGTGCATTTCTTGAATCTCTACGAAAGCTTACTGAGTCACAAAGCTCGAAAAGAAAATTAGTTCACGGATACTTTTTGCCCCTTCTGCCAACGATAAGTTGAGAGAAAGAAATGGTTAGAAGAGACGATAGGTATGCCCGAAGTAGAAAGAGCCATTGATGATTTGCAAACCAGAAATCATTGGGCCGTGGTGGTTCGGGTGCTGCCTTTTATAAAACGAATATAAAAAGATTTAGCTTGAATTTTACTACAAGTGTATCACGAGTGTTATAAAAGTGAAGGTTTTACGCCTTCGTTTTTGTTTACCCACACAGTCCCTATTCCCAAAAAGTGAATATCCTATTAAACTCCGTAATGTAGCAAATTACCGGCCGATTACTCTAGCTAATTTTGACAAATGCGCCGCAAGACAAGGACATAGTAAGAATACAACACGAAGCTGCTTTCAACTGAACGTTCATTGAAACTCACTACTGCTACACTCAATCGGGCTTCTGAAGCAAAATTCAAATTCCTTGTAAAGTTGGATGCACTGACGGGGCACTAATGCATTTGTAATCCCCATTCTAATGTTAAATGACTCGAACATCTCTCTCGAAATTTTACTTCTCAGCTTTCCCAGAATTTTTGTTTTTCAGTTCCGGGGCGCAAGGGCATCTGTTGCAATGAATAGCTAAATTGTTCGAGGGAGCATTCCTACTGATAGCGCGTGCTCTCTTGCCCTTTCATTAACGCATCTGCCCGTTTGACCCACGTGCCCTTTCCCGCATGTCATTGGAATTTCGTATACGACCGAAGACGCGATTCCACGAATTTTCTAGAGTGTTTCTTTCTGCAAACGTCACCTCCGTCTTGTTTGTTGTTAATTCTTTGGCACAGGCTGGACAGCTTTTCCGGGGCCGAAAAGCAAACCAGAAAATCAAAGTGTGCCGCCACTTTTTAGGTTGTGTGAGACCTTGTGGATATACGGTATAACAGCAGGTCTCACTCTCCTCCTGGGCTCCTGTTCTTCCTCTTCTTTTTTTTTCATCTTGAAACAAGTGTTTGCAGCCACCTCTTGAAGAAAACGATCAGGGATGACACCCGACGGTGCCAGGCGTTCCACCTGGTTTCATAAACTACCTTTCCACGGCGCGCTGGCATGACTTGCCCAAAGATGCCTTCAAAAGGGAGGAGGCGATGCCTCTTCTAACCAGCTTACAGAGTTGTGCTGAATTAAAGGGCAAGACCGCTTTTTTTTTTGGTGTGGTTTGTGCTCTTAGCACACTACCCTCTTGGAAAATCTAAACTTAAATCTAGGAATTGCAGCTTTCCTGACTGCCATTGTTCCATGAGTGGCATGCCAGTCCTCGCGAATTCAAAACAGAAAATTCCCAGCACTCTTTGAATGAGGTTGTCATGCTATGCTAGTGGGCTGCGGTACCGCGAATTGGTGAAGTCATCCGCGTACCTTAGTATCTTAACATCCCCCTTTTCTCCTTAGAACTGCTTAGACCTCCTGGCCAAATCGCGCCAAAGAATTTCGCTCTGTACGAGGGGCGATTCGTGGCCCAATACAGATCCCATGCGTATGGGCCCATGACAGGTCACTTTCGAAAGACAGAAAGGTAGAATCCAGGTAACGTGTGAGCAGTTCTATAAATCAGTCCACACTTAGCTCGCGTAGAGTTCCTAAACGCGATCTCATCGTTACGCTCTATGCACTCTCTAACCGCAGGGAACAATTCGTCATGCCGTATGGATTGAAACAAGTCCTCTACATCGATGGAGAACCCGCCCGAGTAGAAAACATCTGCAGACAAGCAGTGGGATGGCCGCCTCTGAATCACGAATCAGAAACGGATCGTTTGAATCAAGACCCGCAAGCTGCTTGCCCAAGAACCCCCCAACTTCACGTTGCCATGAGTCCCTTTCCAACGCTATCACCCTAAAAGGAATATTAGCTTTATGAGTTTTGGCCGTGAAAAACACATCCAGGCTAAGCTTCGGAAGCCTGAACCCTCTTCGCCAGACTGTTCAATTCAAGACTTTCACAAAGTTGCTTGGCCGCTGTCTTGATCTTGTTGAGTGACACCTTTTCAACTTGCCTGAAGTTCTTTTGGATAGCCGTCCGCGACTTCTCCCGGAAGAGGCCCTCAGGGATCACGACGAAGCCGCTTTCCTTATCGGCGGTCAGGAGCTTGAGCTTGTTGTCTTGGAAGTAAGAAACCATTGGTCCCAATCCTGGTGCCTTCTTTGCCCGCCCGACTTGCATCTCATGACGTTGACGGCCTCCGAGATACACCTCTCTTCTTCTGGCGTGACTCTAGTGCCAGAGCCCTTGCGATGCACAGCTTCTCAATCGGGTTGAGGTTCGGTGGGAAACTGTACTTGGCTCCTCCCTAAGCACATCTGTCACACTCTTTGGAATCTTTTGGAAAGTCATGCCAGCACGCCGTGGAAAGTAGTTTTTGCAACCAGGTGGGAACGCCTAAAATGCGTCAGCGTTCTAATCGTTTTCTTCAAGAGGTGGCTGAAACACTTGTTTCCAAGATGAAAAGAAAGAGGAGGCACAGGAGCTCAGGAGGAGAGTGAGACCTGCTGTTATACCGTATATCCACAAGTTCTCACACAACCTAAAAAAAGTGGCGGCACACTTTGATTTGCTGGTTGTGTTTTCTTGGCCCCGGAAAGGCTGTGCAGCCTGTGCCAAAGAATTAACAACAAACAAGACGGAGGTGATGTTTGCAGAAAGAAACATTCTAGAAAATTCGTGGAACTGCATCTTCGGTCGTGTATCGAAATTCCAATGACATGCGGGAAAGGGTACGTGGGCCAAACGGGCAGATGCGTTAATGAAATGGCAAGAGAGCACGCGCTATCAGTAAGGAATTCCCCCTCGGGGCAATTTAGCTATTCATTGCGACAGATGTCCTTGCACCCCGGAACTGGAAAAAACAAAAATTCTGGGAAAGCTGAGAAGTAAAATCTCGAGGAGAGATGTTCGAGTCATTAAACATTAGAATGCAGGGGATGACAAATGCATTAGTGCCCCGTCAGTGCATCTAACTGACGAGGAATTTGAATTCTTGCTTCAAAAGCCTGATTGGTTGTACAAAATAGTGTGTTGTTTCAATAAACATTCAGTTGAAAGTAGCGCTTCGTGTTGTCTTCTTACTCTGTCCTTGTCTTGCGGCGCATTTTGTCAAAATAACTCATGTACCAACTGGCCCATCTGTCACTATTGATACTCTAGCTAATACTGACAACAAGATTATAACAAATATTCTTGCGAAAAGAATGCAATCGGTCATTGGGGTTGTGGTGGGAGATCATCCAAGTGCGGTATCAAGGGACGTGCGATTATGAGTAACATTCATGTTAGCGTAAGCGTGTTGGAACCATGTGATTGCTCATTGCCGGAAAGTTGCTCTGTTGCCATGTCGATCTTGGAAAAGCTCGTGATCGAGGTTCTCATGATGTTATTTTTGCATTCTAAACCATGTTGGCGTGGGTAAAGCTATTCTTGGTGGAGTAAACATGGCCTATAGTATCTGCATGAACAGTCTTCTAATTAACAAACAAGTAACCAAAGCGTATTTTTGTGTTATCCTCTGTCCGGAAGGGGTACCCGCTTTCCCACTGCTGTTCGCTATATTCTTGAGGCCTACTGATGGACGAACAAGAGGCGGAATGTGGTTTTTCCTTAAATGCGTCTGATGTTAAAATATTAGAGTACGCAGATGATGTTGCGATTTTGTAGCTGATAGAGAGAGCGTCTCAGCGACTGTTGAGCTCACTTAAAGGGGCGATGCAACAATTTTTGTACTTTGCGCAAATACCGCTTAGAACGGATCCCTGACGTTAATGACCTATGAAACACGCGTTCGTTTTTCACCCCACGCAATAAAGTCCCAGAAACAAATTAAAAAAAACGAGCAGCGTTCGCCCCCTCAACTCGCAGCCAGAGTCAGGCGGCCACCGTGATCTGGAGCGGATTATATGCCGCCAGTGTTGATCATAGCCACGCGCTGGGGTTGGCAAAGCACAGGACACGCGCTGAGTTCCAGACATTGTTATGGCTCGGCTATTGTCGTCGTTGCAGCGATTGGACACGGGCCACTACCCGAATGCTTCCGAGCTAGTAATTATCACGAGCCCAAATCGAGTGCCCACGCAATGCTCGGGTCCAATCTATGAACCGTATTCAAATATCATCATTGGGGTACTGCATCCCCACGTTACGTCATCAAATTTTGCAAAGGGAGAGATTGAATGAAAATGATCGCTTTTGTACTGAAATTACACCGCAACAACAGAGGTTTCTTGGCCAGTGGCGTTGCGTGCGAGTATCCTTGAGTCCCACTAGTGCCAGTATAGCTCGTGTAAAGTAGAAAACATTCCAATTGAATATCGTTGCCATTAAGCCTTCTAACCAAGCGGCCAGTGGAACGACTCCGCGCATTATGCTGAAAATGTTCCAAGTGATTACTGGAGCCCGGTACTATATACATGGGAATTTGCCCCAGAACTTCCGTAAGCTTAACGAGCTCAGTATGCCAACAGAGGTGAGTCCTAAAGCACGAAGTGGGGTAGCCAGGATATCTTCCAATATTCACAGAACAATGTTATTATGGTATTCTTTGTTGCAAACATTTGGTACATGTTACAGGTTCTGCACTGCTCTCTGCGGTACCTTGTATTACCGTGTATTAAGTGGTATGCATACAAGAATGTATTCGTGGGAAAGAACTAGACGAGATAGCCTTTTTCGCCGCGTGAAGTCGGGTGGACTTACTTTGTTGCCCCTTTGTTCATACGACAAGCTTGTTTTGCCTTTTCTTTTTCAAAATTAAATTGACTCATTTTTTTGAACAGTCAATACAAGTACGGTTCTTCAGAGAGCACAAGTTCATTGTTTCCAACGTGTGACATGTGAAGGCAAAAGTAACGACTTCACGAAGGAGTTGTTCAAGGGCATACCAATTTGTTAGTCTGCAGATTTGATGAGAGTACCATTTACACAGCGTCTGACGCGAAGTCCTGTTGTTCCTGTTTCCAGGTACACTGTATGGACTGCTTTGTTCTCTGACAGTACTGTGCGTGATGTGCTGCGTCTGAAAAGAATGTATTTACCAGGTCTTAAAACCTTTTTTAACTGCTTACTAGCACGTTGCCAGTAAAAGACATGGTTAGCAAAAAGAGACATGTTTATTATAGTAGTTACCAGCACATACGGGTAGAGCCGCGTGGATTCCGTGTTCCTGGACTGCTGGGATGCTATCCCGTTTGACATTTGCTCAACGCACTGAAGGCCTGCCATTCCACGGCTCGTGAGATACGTTTCTTGTCTGTGGAGGAGACGCCTTTCAGAAATGACCTCGTATTTTCGCGGTCACCATGCATGCTATTACGAGATGCTGGAATAGCGGTTATTCATGCGGATCTGGACGCCCCGTCCTGTACGGTAATATTTTATTGGCAAATGCGAACCCGGTGCGGCTGGCCTCCAGTAAATATGTCGGGAACTGGAGTGGTTGCCGGTAGTTTGAGCTGTCGATGATAAAGAAGGTGCAACAATTCTGCCGCCTCTCAAAACCTTGCGAGCGTTTTATCCCCATCTTCACTGACTGGTATCTGGTGAATATATTATTTTACATATTCAAGCGAAATGTATCGTCTGTTGCCAGTTCTTTGTTCACTGTCGAAATGCAACCAATAAAGAAAACAAAGCGTGCGCTGGAGAAAAAGGCACCGTTTCGAACGGTGCACGTTTTCCATGTTCTCGGGAAAATTTATGAGCGCACTGGCTGAAAGAAACGTCTGGCATCTTCGCGTGCGAGCTGGATAATCTGCGTCCACAGCATGGGCGGCCTGTTCAGATTCTGTTTTCTTGCCGTAGGGACGTCTCGGCGCGCCCGTATCAGGCTCTGATTTTCGAGACGCGCTACGTGGCTACGTCGATTTGAAGGACGTTGTAAGCCTCGGACAGTTCCAGATGTCTGACATCTGGATGCTGACGTGTGTCAACACCGTTACCCAGGCAAACTCGTCGCTCAACGAAGGCTTCGCGTGAAAGGCCACGAGAGTACCTTATCATTGACGGACAAGCAAGTGGCCTAAGCACACAGCACAGCATCTAGAGGATCGACGAGTTGTGGAAGCTCTCACTGAACTGTAAAGATGCGATCGATCAAAGAGAAAAATGGAGGTTCAGCGAGCTCGAGCACATGGAAGCTCTAAATCAGTGGTACTGGTACTAGGAGATAGTGGTGTCAGTGCCAGTCCGT
>JAZHYW010068026.1:0-20179 GCA_037355805.1 Ixodes ricinus
CTACACTGGCCGAGGTTGAGCAGTTTCGCGTGGCTCGCATAATGAGCCGTGCTCCATGCTGCGCAAGCGCGAGGAGCAGTGACGTCACACGGCGCACAGCTGGCGCGCCGGAGCAACACCTCCTAGAAAGACAAGGCCGTAGCGCTCTCCTCGTGACGTCGCGAAGGAAGGCCATCGGGGGCGCGCGGCGAAGCGAAGGCAGCGCGCGTGGATCGACCGTCGTAACGCGCTTTTAGTCACATACGCGTGTCTTGTTAGCTAAAATGAAAGCTGAACATAGCAACGGGTCTCGAAAACATTTTATTACACGGGCAAAATATTACACCGCTAAATAATCGGGATGAAATGGTACGGGGTAGGCGTATAAGAGAAAACATTGAGCCACGCAATAATTGCTGTAGGAATGCATATTTTACACAGAAATACTTCGACAAAATGGCGAGACACGCAGTGATTGGACACAGCAAAATAAATCACAGTTAAAGATCAGGTAGACGTAGTCAACGCGGACACGGCTAGACAGGTGTCACTTACGATCATGTAAGCGATGTTATCGCGTGCAGTCACTGAATTCTTGCATCATACCCCGGCCACACGGCAAAAGTAATGTAATTTCGATCGAATGACATTATGGGGTCGACAAATCAGCTTGCGACGCTCATATAATCACTCAAGACCTCTATCTGATTAAGTCCCATATCATTTAATGAAAATATAATAACTTGTCCGTGTGACAGGGGTACTAAACTTACTATTTACAGTCAACTAATTTACTTCTCCTTATGGGCTCGAGCTGCCTTAGAACAAAATATCTGATTTTGTATACAATAATACTATTACCTTAAATACAGTTAAGATTCTAGTATAAAAGCGGTAAAGGCAATAAAATAACATTAGTATAAATAAACACATAAGCACAAACAACGCACTTTGTATAATCACACAAACTTGTTATTCACCTTCCAGTGAAAACTAGAATATTACCACGCATATTTACAAATGTCGACGCAACCGCACACGGATAACGACGAACAAGATGCCATTCTGTCACGAAAAACAAAAACGAAAAAACAACCCGACTGCAGCACTTTACTCGCGTCCCACATGACCAAGAAAGCCCGTAAATAAGTTGTTACTCACCTGTCGATCGTATCCATACGTCCCACAATATCCGTGGCGAAAACATTTGAACACGAACTTTAGGTCTCTCTCTGTCGAAAGAGAGGTCTATCGACAATCGACCAGTGTCATCGTTGGCTGGTTGCCACATATGTCACTCAAACCGTAGCAGGACTTGTTCCGCGAATCCACGTAAATGCCGTAGTATCAAGCGAACACAAAAAAACTACCCGAGACTGCGGTGACGATCAAGAAACCACAGGAAGGATCAAAAGAACCACACACACACACACACACACACGAGAGCAGCGAGCAACGTCGTCGACCCATCTCTTGCTCGCGTGCGCTCCCTGCAGCGATGACTGGATTTTTTTCGGTTCCCTTCCCTTCTCAAAGTCTCAGGGTTCCTTTTTAGACAGTCAGCAGCTCACACACAACGTAAATTTACCAGAATCGGAGCCCGTACGAGGGAAGAAGACGTCGCAGCGGACCGGTTCATTCGAAAAGTG
Source organism: Ixodes ricinus (assembly GCA_037355805.1). NCBI lineage: Eukaryota > Metazoa > Arthropoda > Arachnida > Ixodida > Ixodidae > Ixodes > Ixodes ricinus. The sequence continues at coordinate 1,629 of JAZHYW010068026.1, forward strand.
TTGGGATCTGCGGGATTGCACCGATTGCATGTAGTCCCGCGGTTACGGGGATAATCATAAATAAAAAAAATTCGTACTTTCAACCTTGATAGCGCGTTGTATATTATTTTTATATTATATATATAATAAATTGTACAATACTGCGCTTTTAAAACATATATTAATGCCAGATAAACGCTCCCGAACACCCCGCGCCGCTCGAAAAAGAAACGTTTTTTTTTCACGTCGATGCGGTCGGTGCTACAAACTTTTCTCACGTAGTTGCGCTATGGACTTCCTTCCTCCGCCATTGTGACGTAACCACTCGGAGCGCTCTGGCCTTCTCTTCTAGGAGGTGTTGGCCGGAGCCGCCGCCACCGCCGCGGGCTCCGCCGCCACCGCGCGCGCCTCGCCGGTCTGAAACATTCCAGAGGAGTGACGTCATAGCCGCGGCAGACGTACTGGCGCCGCCGCGTGCTCAGCTGACCGCCTCCGTTGCGCAGTAGCCAAGTCTGACACTGCACCGGAGCCGCTTGCCTCTCATTTTGTGCGCATAAGCTCACGCTACGTATATCCTAGCATTGCCGAGCTAAGCCACCGCAATTTGTTTTTGGCACGCTTATAGTATAAACTATGCTTCGCAGAAGGCAAAAACTTAGTGAGAACGTGACGCCACTGGTGGTAATAGAATGGGAATGTTTTGAGAAATATGACATTACCTGAATCAAAAGAAACAGGTATAAAACAAAAATTACATATGTGCCAAAGTCCAGCTAAGCTTAGTACTCGTCAAACCAAAATATTACATCGCGGGCGCCAGTAGCGCTTATTTCAGTGACAAAAGCTTGCCAGTACGAAAGAAAACAATGCCATGTTTCTTAATCACAATATTTTTTTTCGTTGAAATAAATGCTGCGTGCGCTTCTTTTTCACTGAAATAAATGCTGCGTGCGCCCACATTGTTATTTTTTCGGTGTGGTGAATGGCATGGGTGAACATCTACTCATAAAGAAATTTTGTATTTCTCTCGTAAACTCCAATCCAGGTAAGGCCATACACGTTCCCAAACGTTAAAATTTTATCCCCCGCCCCCCCCCCCCCCGCTAGCATCTCATTCTCACGGAGTTTCAGCTTTCTGCAGTGTGAGCTTGATGCGGGATGAAAAGCCGGGTTTCGTTTCCTCGATTCGACAGGGTAGACACGGATTGCTAGAGCTGCCGTTTGTCAAGTTTGAAGTTTCCCGTAGATGCGTGTCCTCGTCAAGATCTGTCGACAGCGTTCTCGGAAAGAAACGTGCTCGATGCCTTCGATAGAACCCCACGGCTCAGGCAACGATTTCCCAATTTCTAGCTTTATCGACGCGTCAAGGTTTCATTCCCAGAAAACCGATCGAAAGCAGCTCGACTGAAGTCGCGTTCCCAACCATTCAACAAAAGTCTAGAAGCGGTTTCACACCTATAGATGGCGTTCCGTGTCAATACGACGGCATTGAAGAGGAGGTCAAGGGTGCTAAGCACTGGGATGTACAGGGGGCAGGATGATTTATGAAACACAACCAATACAAGATTCTAATTAATTTAGTCGAGTACGTTGTTGTGCTAATTAATGCATTTCTATAAAAAAAGAATAGCGGAAATAAAACAAGCACACGCAAATAAGACAGGGACAGACGCTGTCCTATCTTTCTTGCTTGTCCTAATCTTATTTGTGAAATTTTATTTGTATTAAGATTGTGATGCTTTGTTTTTGTATGCTTTTCCGACCCAATACGATCCCTAAATCATACTTAATTAACGTCAGTATAACAATTAAGTTATTCTACCAAAATGTTCGCGGGTTAAGAACGAAGGTAAACAAATTTTTGTCTAACCTTGCGGTTTCCTCTTTTGACATTATCTGTCTTACTGAGACTTGGTTATGTCACGAAATTTTTTATTTACAATATTTTTGTCACATTACACTGCATTTCGTCGGGACCGCGACTATGGCGCCACTGGTCAAAGGTTCGGCGGAGGGGTGCTAATTGCAGTCTCGAGCAAGTTAAAGGCGATCCGCAGAAGTGACCTTGAGACTTGCGATGAGTGCGTATGGCTTGAGATTTTACTACGCAACCGTTCTAATTACCTTAGAGGAAACTAATATTTCCCACCTAAATCGCAGTGCGCACCCTTTTTTTCACACTTTGACGCTTTGACAAAGGGAATTGACTTTAGCAAATTCAAAGTGCAAATATATGGCGTCTTTAACCTTGCGGACGTAGACTAGACTATTGGCAGTTTCGATCGTTGTGATTACCTTACAGAAAGCAAGGCTTCTTGGTTTTCGCCGATTGTCGATTTTTATGGGCTTTCCCAGCACAATAATCTCACGAATGCTGCAGGCAATACACTTGACCTGCTTTTATCGAGCTTCCCTATCGGCACGCTGACGGCTTCGTCACACCCTTTAGTGAAGGATGATGCCGATCACCCGCCCTTCGAGGTCGAATTCAATTTGCTTTGCTTATCTCGAGAGCTTGCGAAATTCATTTACTGGTATCAAAACGGAGATTACTTGAGCCTGTTCAAGTATGTCGAATTGTATACGATTGGTCTGAGCTATATGCTTCAAATGATTCTTGTTTTACGGCCAGAGAATTGACGTTGGTTATGAAAGAAGCTATTTACAAAAATGCACCTTACAAGCTTGTTAAACCTACTAAGTTTCCGAGCTGGTTTTCTAGGGAACCGAAGATTGCTTTGCGGAAAAAGTCTCGTTTTCATGGCCTATTCAAGAGAACGTGCCAGCTAGTGTGGTACGATAAATTTAGCAACTTCCGATCGTTAGCTAAGATTCTGCATGCGCGTGATAAATACGCTTACGAAAGACGTGTGGAAAACAGTTTATACACTGACCCCAAATGTTTCTGGAAATTTGTCAATGGTCAAAACGTAGTCGTTTACCCAACATTCATCGCTTCGTTCTACTCGTAACGGCGCGGTTTGCTTTGTTTCTTCGCCTAAGGACATCACCGAGGAGTTTGCCTCATTTTTTAGCAGCTGTTACCGCCCACTCGTTCCGTGAAATCAGACCGAGTAAATAAACCCACTAATGTTGACTCTCTCTCCCAGTTTCGTGTTACTACATCTGACGTCGTCGCGGCGATAAAAAAGCTAAAGCGTAAATTGTCGGGTGGTGCCGACGAAATTCCTCTTTTTATTAATAAAGGCTGCTGCGGGCTGATAGCCCCGCACTAGCTCATATTTTTAACGTGTCATTGCATTCCAGTATATTTCCTGCGATATGGAAGGAAGCGATAGTGGGGCCCATTCATAAAGAGGGCGATGCCTGCATTGTGCCAAATTACCGCCCTGTGTCACTTTTGTGCGGTTTTGCTAAAATATTTGAAAGTCTGCGATAAGCCTACGATAGGAATAGTCTACGATAAGCATTTTTACATGAGACTTTATTTCGAGTATAATTTTCTTAAAGTTTTAAACCTCAGAACCTATTTGACCGCAGGCATTGCCGAGATGTGGTGTTTTTACAGATACTCATACAAGGTCGTTTCAATGTGCCTGATCGTTTGAGTGGTACAAGCCTGCGTGTGCCAGCTAAACACACGCGACTCTGCGATACGTTTTATCCTGACGAGCAGATTGAAGGGTCACCAATGTATAAAATTCAACTTTTTTGCAATAGCCTTGTGCAGCATGATTTCTTTTCCATGCCTTATTTTACATTGAATACCGAGTTGTGTCTGTTGTTTGTTTTATTATGACTGATGTGTCACTCCTGTATTTCACGTCTTTGCATGTTGAACTCATTTGTGACTTTTATGTGCACCAATATCAAAGCCTTCACGGTGTTTTGGGCACGCAATAAATACCGACATCATTATAAATACTAGCAGTATATGAAAAAAATTATATATATAATGTGAATTGGAATAATGAAACGGCGGAACACCTTATATACTTCGTCTCATCCCTACGATGGACTAAAGGCCAAAGCCAGGGCCGCGAGGTCCCATCAGGTTCCACGCTAAACTATGACACGCTTAGCATTGATTGAGGCTTGGACGAATAATGCTCCGAATCCAAAAAACGCTGCGTCATTTTTACAGCTTCGACACTAAAAAGAGCCATTACGTCGTGGCCTTTTTTGCAATGTAATATTGTTGAGTCACTCATTGCTCGATCTGAACCACTGTGCGCCCACTCACATCAGTGATCTGCAAACGCGGGCACCGAAGCGAAATACCACGCAATGTATAAGTGGCTCGAGATTGGATCTGGCGGTTCGTAGCTTCTGCTTTAGTCCATCGTAGGGTGAGACGAAGTATAGTGGATTGTACAGTCGCCGCGGGAGTTAATAGCTCCACGCGAGCGCGCGTTTATTTCCGAGGGGCGCTCGACTGGTGACTTGCAATAAAACTAAAGATGACGTCAGGCGAAGTCCATGCGGAGTGGACGGGAAGCCGCTCAATTCAAGGGAACCGTTGCTATCATCTGCCTGCGAATGAGCGTAGGTCGAATGAAAATGGGAGATGATGCTGCAGAAGTTAGAAAATACGACGTATTTCCTTCTCTCTTTTCAAACTGCCGTGTCATTCGTGCTCGGCGATCTTGACTTCTGCAGAATCATCTTCCCTTTTCATTCGAACTACACTCAGGCGTGCGGGCGTGCGGATGATAACAAAGGTTCCCTTGAACTGAGACGGCTTCCCCGTCCACTTCGCATGGACTCGCCCTGACGTCATCTCTGGATTCTATCGAAAGCCACCAGTCAAGCGCCCCTCGGAAAAAAACGCACGCTCGCGTGGAGCTATTAACTCCCGCGGCGACTGTACTAAGTTCGGCGATTGAGTGGCAACACGGGCCGAGTCCTACCATTTTCTTGGAATGCATAGTGGTGACGATGAGAAAGCATCTCCAAGACGTTAGGGAGACTACGAAAATGTTAAAGAATGCTGAGGAAGAGCGAGGCAAGGTGAAGATGATAGATTTTGTGTCGAGAAACTAAGCTGGGTAGCGGCGCCGTACAGTCGCCGACAGCTTAGGAAGCGTAGGGCTTGGTGAACCCATCTTCTGCCTGCTCCGTAGCCAATCAGATTCCGGAATTAGACGATAACAGCGCCGAATAACCAATCGAGGCGCAAAAAGGTAATAAGCAACGCCACGTTTTTGTTTTTGTTTTCATTTTATTTTTAAGTTTTTAGCGACTATAGCCGACGCATGTGTTCTCATAATTTGGATTAAGTATGTTTACAACACATACAAATTGCAAAGAAAACAATAATAAACGCAGCAAGGAAAAACATTTTTGTGATTAGAACATGGCTAGGCGCGAAGCTTGCAATTCATTATATCGACTCATGGTTGTTCGCAGTTTAAAGATGGTGAATTTCGAGATCGATTTCTTAAGGCGCGAACTCGATCTATGCACACAAATCATCCTATAAGTTTCAAGATTGCAATCACGCATTGCTTTTTTTTTTTTGCCTTTCAAAGCGTTACACAAGCACCACGACGCGACCTTTTTTCTGAGATATCTTTAAAAAAGGGGCGCGACGCGGTGTTTTGGTAACGCTTTAAAAGCAGAAAAGACCACGCGTGATCGGGATTTTGAAACTTTTAGTACGCTTGGGGGCGCATAGCTTGAGTTCGCACCGTGAAAGAGACGATCTCAAAATGAACCTTAGTTTCCTTAAAAGCTGGGGTCACGCACGTCCAACGACGTACAAAAGACAGTCTGCAAACACGTGTCATGGCAATATCCGTGGTTCGAATGCCGCGAACCCAAGTTTCTTTCTTGAACTCATTGCCATGCGGCATTCGAAGCACGGGTCTCGCGGTGACTCGCGTTCGACTCTGTATGCAGACTGTCTTTTTGCATGATGTATCATGTGTAAGCAGTGTCATAGGCGTAGACTACGGGGGGCATCGGGGCTCGTGCCCCCCTGGTAAAATCCGGAGGGGGGGGGGGGCTCCGCTCCCTTCCCGGGCCCGGGCCATGAACCTTACCGAGACGCTGTTTACGTGCCATGTAACGAGTTTCTAGTAGTGGCGTGTAAACAAAATAATGCCCACGTTGCCTTTATTGATAAAATACATGAAAAATGGAATCCCAGCGTGCTTCGGGGGGGGGGGATCCCCCCCCCCCGAGAACTTCTCAGCCTGCCCCCTCCGGGAAAATGGAAAGTCTACGCCGCTGAGCAGTGTCACACCGGCTTAAGAGTTGAGGAGCAAATCCTCACAGCCCCTTCTACTTTAGCAGAGCGAACGCTGGAGAGAGGGTCATCTCCTCTCTCCACCGTTCGCTCAGCTCAAATGGAAAAGAGCGGGAGGAGTTTCCACGGAACTCCTAAAGGTGCCCTGAGGAAGTTCCTGAGATGGTCTAAATATGTCTATAACTCACTCTGCGGACTCTGAGCATCCTAGGAATTCACAAATCATAACGATGCGCGGCAATTTCTCAATTAAAAAAAAGCAATCAAAGATCGCAATACACCCAGGTCCTCTCTGGCGATGGGAGGAGCATTGTTTCGGCAGCCAGGACGATACGTGACCAATGAAAACGCGGCATTTCGTTGAGATTGCAAACGTTGCTATCACGAAATTTGAATGCTTTTGCAGATGATAAGAGCAAATAAGAGTATAGTCGAAAAATGTTATTTTTTTCGCGAAGAGGGAACACATCACTGGCAATCAAGTATTATACTTTTCTTTTCTTTTTCGTCTTTACGGGAGTGTTGTGAACGGTCGTCAGCTCTCGAGCACGCACTTGCTGGGTTCAGTCGTAGTCCGGGCTGTAAGGGCAACGAGCCGCGCGCATTCGAGATATCAGTGCGCGGTTCCACCGGTCGGAGGCGCCAGGATCCTTCTCCTGCTGCACTCTATAAAAGGTCTGTGCGTCTACTTTCACGCACAACACTCGGAGAGCCAATCACCGCAACTTACTGAGTCAGCTCAGCGAATGTGGATGCCAGAAACATATGTTTAGACCAAATAACGCAGTCTGAGTTGTGACATTAAGCAGTGCAAGCGTAACGTTTTGCAATGCTTAATGTCACAGCTCAGACTGCGTTTTTTGGTCTAGACATATGTTTCGGCATCGCCATTCGCTCAGCTGCCCCCGTAAGTTGTGGTGATTGGCTCTCCGAGTGTCGTGCGTGCAAGTAGACGCACAGACTTTTTTAGAGTATATCGGCTGACAGTGGCCCTGGCTTCGGAACATGCTCCTCCCATCGCCGGAGATGACCTCGGTGTGTTGCCATCTTTTATTGCCTTTTTAATAGGAAAGTCGGCCGCGTATCAACATGATTTATTCATTTCTAGGAAGCTTAGAGCCAGCAGAGTGAGCAGGAGTGTGACATCTGCGCCAATTGCGCCATTTTGATACAAACCCAATTTTCTGCGCCTAGTTGCGCCAAAAACGCGAAATCAGTCGAAATGGCGCCAGACTGCGCCAAAGTAACTCAAAAACCAAAAAAACGTTTGCGGCGACGCTAGATTTAGCAGGAAACAAGAGCTTCGTTGGCAACATTCAATCTCGTCGTAGTAAAGTACACGGCACGGGTACAGGGTGGCGCAAGCAACCGCAGGATTCCTCCAGGATTCGAAGATTTCAGCAGCAGTACCGTTCTCTACCTATGATACGTGGTCGTTTCCCGATTTTCCTACTATTTTCCGCTGTCATTTGTGACTGCGTGCTACGGAGTTGGGTGTCACGCGGTCTCGCTGTCTGGTCGCGGGAGGTGCGACGCACAGGCTATCAAGATGAGCAAGTTTTTTTTTTTTTGCCTTTTGAGAGTAAATTTTTTCTTAAAAGTTCTATTGAGTGCCTCCATTGTGTAATTTTTCATTCGTGTCCGTAATCTTCTCGTCAAAATGGATGGCGCCGTCGCCGTGAGTACTTTCGGTTATCCCACACGTGCTTCCAGTGCATGAACAATCGAATGAATCGGCCACACACCCGTATTTAGCGTGCATGTGCTGCTCATAGTTTTTCTTCAATTCACATTTTACCTAGGGACTCACTTATGTGGGGAGTTTTTCCTATTTGCACGTGCTTTCTACGAGCGTCCGATTGTCGTCTGGTTGTAGTAAACCGGGAGGCACTCACTTGATCGAATGACGTTTTAGGGAACGCCTACCTTTCACCGAATGACACTTTAGCGAATAATCGGATGCAGCGAAGCGGCGTTTTCGGGTGGGCCAAGTGGGTTCACATTTTTGTAATGAGCCGCCGCAGACTGTCGCCGCGAAGCGGCGTAAGCGCAGCGCGGAAAAGGGGGGGGAAGGGAAAGGAACGCGCGCCCCCGTTATTCGTTAAAACGTCAATTCGCTCAAATGTCGCTGTGCGCTAAAACGTCATTCGCTCATGTGATATGTAAAACCGTGCTTCCCTGTTCATGCTCTCGAATGGAGGCACTCACTTGATCGAATGACGTTTTAGGGAACGCCTACCTTTCACCGAATGACACTTTAGCGAATAATCGGATGCAGCGAAGCGGCGTTTTCGGGTGGGCCAAGTGGGTTCACATTTTTGTAATGAGCCGCCGCAGACTGTCGCCGCGAAGCGGCGTAAGCGCAGCGCGGAAAAGGGGGGAAGGGAAAGGAACGCGCGCCCCCGTTATTCGTTAAAACGTCAATTCGCTCAAATGTCGCTGTGCGCTAAAACGTCATTCGCTCATGTGATATGTAAAACCGTGCTTCCCTGTTCATGCTCTCGAATGGAGGCACTCACTTGATCGAATGACGTTTTAGGGAACGCCTACCTTTCACCGAATGACACTTTAGCGAATAATCGGATGCAGCGAAGCGGCGTTTTCGGGTGGGCCAAGTGGGTTCACATTTTTGTAATGAGCCGCCGCAGACTGTCGCCGCGAAGCGGCGTAAGCGCAGCGCGGAAAAGGGGGAAGGGAAAGGAACGCGCGCCCTCGTTATTCGTTAAAACGTCAATTCGCTCAAATGTCGCTGTGCGCTAAAACGTCATTCGCTCATGTGATATGTAAAACCGTGCTTCCCTGTTCATGCTCTCGAATGGAGGCACTCACTTGATCGAATGACGTTTTAGGGAACGCCTACCTTTCACCGAATGACACTTTAGCGAATAATCGGATGCAGCGAAGCGGCGTTTTCGGGTGGGCCAAGTGGGTTCACATTTTTGTACTGAGCCGCCACAGACTGCCGCCGCAAAGCGGCGTAAGCGCAACGCGGCGGATGGGTTAACGCGCGCCCCCGTTATTCGCTAAAACGTTATTTCGCTCAAATGTCGCTGTTCGCTAAAATGTCATTCGCTCATGTGATATGGACCCGTGCCCACCTAACTTTGCAGCAAGCCTGTGTTTCTTGTCTTCATCTATGCGCATTGGACTCGGGTTTGCCTTTTTCGTCTTTTTTTCTTTTATATTTTATCTTGGTGCGTATCGGCGCTGATGACTTATTGGAACCAGGGTGGAAAAAAATAACGATTAGAACAGAAAAATCAGGTTTATGTGATTTAAATAGGATATTTTATGTTTTAAATGGCTGATAAGCTGCTCCAACATTTTCTGCTCCTAATCTGCTCCAAACTGTAGACTTTTCTGCTCCGAAGTTGCTGCAAGATGCGTAAACTGCTGCTCCAAAACTAGAATTTCGTGCTTCTAAGCTACTTAAAAATCCAGATTTTTCTGCTCCAAACATTGCTCCAAAACCTGTTTCACCTGTCTCACCCCTGAGTGAGTTATCACCATGTTTAGGCGATCTCAGAAACCTCCTCACGACACCTTTAACCTGTCGCCGACCATATTGAATTCATGCAAAAGCGAACTACCCATCCGCGCGTGTGTAGTTTTCTCGGTCTCAAAATGTATTTTGATATCAAATTTGAGAGAGGTAAAAACATGTTTGTCTGTTTATTTCTTTCTGCTTCAATTCAGGGGAAGGGGGAAAAAGCGGGGGGGGGGGGGAATAACGCATTCTTTGCAATCACAAATTTTTTTTATATATATTAGACTATCGGTACCAAAATATAGCATTTCCATATTGCGCTCTTGTGAGGAGGTACTTTCGGGAAGTTTATAATTGGAAGCACAAAACTCATAAATGTTCAGATTTATATCATTCTTCTAGTTTCGCAACTATGGACTTTAAAAATGAAAATGTCGAACGACCAAATGAATATTTGTTGCAGGTAAGTATATACTCTCTGATCCGCTAATAATATATAAAAAACATGCAAAAAAAAAGGCAAATGTTATTTATTTTAACTTTTTGTGCCGGTGTTTTAGCCAGAAAATCTCAACCCACACTAAAAAATGCGAAGTCAGAGCTGGAGGAAGGCTATTGTATCCGCACCACTATAGAAGCTAACCAAGGCATTCAAAGTGCATTACACAAGCGGATCCCGTTTCTATTCAGTTACCTCTCCGTGTGATCACTTTTGTAAATGGGGACAATAGAATACAACGCGAAGTTCAACAACTTCTTTGGGGGACAAGTATAATACTGCCATGAATAGTAAAGCAAAACAAAAGTGTAAGCCCCCTATTATTTTACTAACAAAGAGCAACACAACCCAAAGCTAAGCGAGGTAAAAGGCTGCAGTTTGCACACAACATAGAAGATAAATTTAGATAACAGTTATTCTCAAAATCTAAGAAGAAAGTTTAGTTATATCAATAGATTATTTACTTAATTAAATATATCAGTTACCTACGCCACGATTTTAGCTGCATTTTCAGTTTAATAAGTATGCGCTGAGCTGCATTATATTTATAAAGTTTACTCAGAAGCATGTATGCAAGTGAGGAAAAAGAACAACGTAACTACTCAGTGCGCTGGTACAATTACCATTCTTCTCGTTTTTACAAGTACGCTATAAGACCGGAAAAATCTGTAAGAACTATTTTTATGCATAGGCTCCTTTTTAATTCCATCTCGATGTCTCATTTATTGAGGGTAAATGTTTGAAAACGTAGCGCAACTGCTCACCTGGAAATTTTAACGTGCATCGCCCCGAATGATTAAACCACTAATGAACTTCCTCCTGCAATACGAAAGACCCATTAGAGAATGTACTCCCCCTGCAATACGAACGACCCGTCAGAGAATGCATTTTAGAGTGGATCTGCCGAATTCGCTTTGACAAAGACAACATCTCTTAGTACGAAAAAATATAATAACCTTTGTTCTTGCTCCCCCCCCCCCCTTAAAAAAATCTTTCTGGCACTGTGGGCTTAACACCAACGCATAAACTGAATAGGCCAATGGATCTTTCACATTGCGAATGGGTCTTTCACATTGCAGGGGACTTACATGTCGGTAATTGCAACCAATAGGTAGCATCTCAAGGCAGACGTCAAACAAAAATAAAAAAGGCATATAGAAGGCAAATACAGCGAGCCAGCAGGGCGGCTTTGCAGCGTCACCAAATCGAGTGTATCAATCATTGAGAATTTCAGAGAAAAGTAAAAATTCCCAAACAAAAAGGACAGCGTCACAAGAGCAACTCATCGGTCATTCCGCTGCTTGAATGCAAGTGGCCACACGCAGCGTCAAGAAGCCCGCAAAACATTCGGAATATTTTTTTCTTTGTTCGATTCGTGTTATACAACTTTTTTCCGGAACTTTGTCCGGCACTTTTTTTCCTGGGGGGGGGGGGGGAAGGGGTTGGCCGTTTTTATTAGTTTTACCTATAAGTTTATCTCTAAGTGCTGCTTTCAGAACAAATGCTACAACGTTATTAATTCACGAAATCCTGATACACCCTTTCGATCAAAACACACCTGGAGTGATGAATTTTCCGACTCCTGCACGAGCCGTTTCATAGGAGCTCTATTGAGTATTCCCTTATAACATTACGGATGTTTCCGCACTGTAACTAAACTCTAAAGCAGTCCGGCCTCTGCTTTCACGCAAAGCGCCTGAGAGAACCGATGGCTGCAACCTACGGAGGGCGCTCGGGGAATGACAAAACAAAAAAATGCATTAGGACATTTAAAAAAATGTTATGTATATAGCGTGCGCTGTGACACTGAGCACGACGTTTCACGTGAATACGTAACACTGACGGTCATGGCGCACTACCGCCTTCCTTAAGCCCTAGAACACTATTTCCAACCTCGTCGTTCGCCGAGCTTGATTCGCATTTTGGCTGTCCCATGAACTCAAGGAAAAATAGACGCGGCTGGAATTTTCAGTCTCACAATTGATTCACAGCTCACCAGACTGTGGTTTTAGCCGATGAAAACGCCAAAAACTGAACCCCGCGAAGCAGGAAGGCTGAACATGGTAGGCCGGGCCGCGCATTCCTTGAAGCTCCCGGTGACTGCAGGAGGAAGCGAAAAAAGATCGCGTGGAGCGAGGCAGCAATCTGTGATCCCGCATGAGACAACTTCAGCGGCTCTTTAAAGGGGCGATGCAACGATTTTTGTACTTTGCGCAACTACTGCTTAGAACGGATCCCTGACGTTAATGACCTGTGAAACACCCGTTCGTTTTTCTCCGCTCGTAATGAACGTCGCAGAAAAAAGTAAAGAAAAACAAGCAGCGTTCACCACCCTCAACTCTCATCCAGAACAAACGGCCACGTGATCTGGAGCAGATCATATGCCGCCAATGTTGATCATAGCCACGCGCTGGGGTTGGCGAAGCACAGGACACGCGCTGAGTTCCAGACACGGGCCACTAAACGAATGCTTCTCGAGCTATGGATTATCACGAGTCCAAATCGAGTGCCCACGCAATGCTCGGGTCCAGTCTATGAGCCGCATTCAAATATCATCACTGGGCGGTACTACGACCGCCCATCTACGTCATCAAGTTTTGCGGAGGAGAGATTGAGTGAAAACACTCGCTTTTGTCCTTGAAATTACACCGCAACGAAGGGGTCTCTTGGCTATACACCCTAAAAAAAAGTCTGTGCGTCTACTTTCACGCACAACACTCGGAGAGCCAATCACTGCAGTGTTACGGAGGCAGCTACGCGAATGACGATGCCGAAACATATGTTTGAGACCAAAAAACGCAGTCTGTGTTGTGACATTAAGCAATGCAAGCGTGACGTTTTGCATTGCGTAATGTCACAACTCAGGCTCGTTTTGTCTAAACATATGTTTCGGCATCGTCATTCGCTAAGTTGCCATCGCAAATTGCGGTGATTGGCTCTCAAGTGCTGTGCGGGAAAGTAGACGTAAAGACTTTTTTTAGAGTGCATAGAGCATATTCACTGGCGGCCATAGACGTATGCGCGACTGCTGAGCGCGTGCTGACGGCGAGCCTCTTCTACAGTTTTTCTTGCCACGTCCATTCCACGCCATCGAGATTACCAGTCTTAACAGCCTAGTAATGTAAGCTCGTTCTGAGCGTGCTCTCTAAACGGGATCCGGCCAACTCGTCAGAAGCCAACTCGTCGACGGCCAACTTGTCAACGGCCAATTCGTCGAATAGGCCTATTCGTAATAGGGCAATTCGTCGAAGGGCAAGTTGTCGAAAGGGCAACCTGCAGAAGGGCGATTCGTCGAATGGGCTGAATGACGGTCCGAGGTAAAAGTTCGTGGATCCTTGTTATCTTCTGACCAAAATTTGTATTTGTGTTTGGACTAGGGACAGCGCTTTTCTTAAGTTACAAGACGGAAAGAAATATTACAAGAGGCGAAGACAGGACAGTAGCTTGAGACAAGTTAAGAAATGTTCATTTCGGGATCGTCCTTTTTTTGTTTTCTTTATTACATTTTGTAATGAGCCACCCCAGACTGTCGCCGCGAAGCGGCGTGAACCGGTGGGGCGAGTAGACTAAGACGCGCCCCAGTGAGACACGTGCGACGTAGTGATCGTCCCCACTGCACCGTGAAAGCGGAAAAGGCTGAAAGTTGTTATCTTCGACAAGAAAGAGCACACTGGAGGTCTATTACCGTGCGGCGATATTACGCATTACTATAGGGCACGACTTCGCTTTAAAATTTCAGGACAAAAATTATATATTATGGCTTTGAAACAGCGGCGGCGACGGTTGCCTTCGGCGAGTTACCCTTCGACGAGTTACCCTACTGGCGAATCGGCCTATTCTGACAAAGGAGGCCGCCGACGGGTTGGCTTCGTCAGACGAGTTGGCTCTCGACGTGGTGGCCTGGGCCCCTCTAAAGATCGCCTCCGATCTGGCGTCTTGTCAGCCCTCTTTATGCGGTCAGCTCGCTGTTGACAAACAGACCCGCATTTGCACGCACCAGGCGTAGGCACTGCACATGCGTGGAAAACAGAATCGCTACTGCGCATGCGCCGTGCTGGGCAGCAGCGCCACCGTAGCGGCGTGACGTCGGAACCGCCTGTTGGTGTGTAGAGAACGAGACCTGGGGGATGTAATCCGTTGCAAGTAGGGGATTACTTCGCGAAGTCACTTACTTTTTCAAGTAATTTTGCCAATTGCCAGGTTGCTTTTGCGGCAGTAATTCATGATGTAATTTCGTTACATATAATAGTAACTAGTGGGCCCAATTAATCGTTACTTTTTTTTTAATATGAACATAAGGCAGAAACTGGAGCACTATGAGCAAGCAAGTCAGCAGCATAATGGTAGCAAGTTCAACAAAATAGAAAACATCGGGAAGAGGAGAATAACCGAAAAGAAAACGACGATGTTTTGTTCGTGACTGGTCACTATAGACAGAAAGCAAGTGAGGGGCATACACAAATATGCGAAAAACGAAGATCAAGACGACAACGCCGAGTGGGCGTTGTCCCTGATCTCCGAGCGGAGGTAAACGCTGCTACTGAGCATGCGCACCGATAGCTTTTGTCTGCACAATTCCAGGGGTCGCTGCGTGAGCTAGCGGGATGACGGATATGCTTGCAGCCTCTCGCTCGCCTTGTCTGCTTTCAGGGAGCGGCCAGGTGCCTCTATACACTCCTTTACTTAAACCTGTCTTGTTTTCACAAGGACTAGCATAATGCGGGCGTATGAGAAATAGAAAGTAGTGTTGCCAGGAACATTTTTTAAAACATCGAAGTTGTCTATGTTTTCTCGATAAGTGTAGAAAAAGTAGCGTAGAAGTAATTTGCGCGTAACGGTAAAGTGTCCGTTACTTTAGCGAAGGCAGGCTGTAACGGTAGTTCGGCCCATTTGAGTTCGCTCATTTGTAATTGTAATCCATTACATTTATCAAGTATACGGGCACAAGTCTGGTATAGAACCGTCACATGGGGACGGGAATGATAAACAGGACGCCCGCCCGGGAAGCGTCGACCCCCCGGCACAAGCGGCCACCAAGGTATAAACAACAAAGGGCCGATTGGCGTGAGGCGAAGCGTCAAGCCCCACTTTGAAACGTTTGGAGGCGCGCTCTCATGATTTCCCCGAGCTCGAATCAGAGCCGCAGCCATGAATGTTTTCGGTCTCGTGTGAAGCCTCGCTCTACCCCTCGGGAACCAGTAATCGCTGCGCGTCCGTTTCGTCGTCTCGTATATATACAGCACGTCAGAGTATACTATATATTTAATACGGCGACGCGTCTTTCTCGCCAGCAATGTGTAAAAATAGTAAACATACTTTTTTTTTCATGCGACCAAAGATGTTCTGAGTTTTTTTTTTTTTTTGCGAAGCATTTGTTTCAAGGAGTGCGCTTTTATGTTGTTGCTATTTCCTACTGACGCACCAAGGAACGTTTGTGTTGTAGTTAGATGGAAAGAGCAGTTGAAAAAGAAACAAGAGAAACAGGCCGATTCTTCGGCTCTTTGGGATTCATGCAAGGGCCAGCTACAGACGTTTCAGCTCCACACATTTTACTAGACCACAGTCGTCGTAGCTGAATACTTTAATGATTTATAGTGTTTGACTTTCACATGCAAAAGAAAAGAGCGACCTACTAGGAGCCAAATTTTTATTAAACAAACTTTAAAGAAAAAAAAAACAAAGAAAAAACTTGGAGTATTTTCTTTGTTTTCACGTATTCAAGACGCTATAAAGCTCGTGACGCGACCGGCTACAGGTTAAATAGAATACTCCTTATGACAAGGGTATGCTATTTCATCAGATGCAATGATCAATTATTCAGACCGCAAGTTCCACCGCGGGCCCTATGCACTTTGCCTGGTGAGCGCTCGTTTTATTCATTTAGCTCACAGAATGTATTAGCAAGTGCATCTCTCTGCCGGAGTTATAATCAATTTGCGGAACCGCCTAAAGAAGTTAAGCACAATCACCAAACATAATACTAATGAAGATGAACCAGTTCAGAAGCTTCAACATCTCTAAGCAATCGCCGTTCATTCTGATCGTTATACATGTTATTGGCCGAATGTGGAAGTAGTGCCTGAAATCCACCGAAGCTTGCTGCGTTTATTTTTGTTGCCTCAATTGTATTTTATAGGATAACTAAAGCGTTATCGCAAACGTTATTTCTTACAAAAAACGTTTTAAGATAAAAAAATTAAGATTTTGATCTATACATTATTGCGCTCCTAGGAGGATTAATAAGTGCATTTTCGGAGGGGATTGCTTTGTGACACTCTTTTTACATGCATATTTTCTTTACGTAAATAAAAAAGTCGTTTTTCGAATGATAGTTGGTCGGGCACCTTCCGAAAACGTGAGATTACTTAAATTTATGGTTCAAAGCTAATTTAAACGGCATTGAGCCTTAAAAAAATTAGAGTCTTCGCCGAAATTGTCCAGCGACTCTAGTACCGTCAATAAACGGTACAAGTTCGTATGTCATGCTTCTATTTAAGATTTCAGACGGTGGCGTAATGCATTGTGCACGTCTTGCTTCGTGCTTGCCTTTGCGCTCTAGTCCCTAAATCCGCGATACGATTGGCTGCGGAGCGACAATGACGCGCTCGGGACTAATCGCCACGACTGCGCTGGTGCACTGCATGGGCCTGACGTTTCCGCGTGGTCGATGCCGCACCACGAAAGTGAATTATATAAGTTTCAAGATATTATCGAAAGCACCGTCATTGTTGCCGAGCTCTCTCAGCCGAGTGCGGCGACTGGTTCTCGCTGAGTGCTGCTTCCCGGGAAAGTAGACGCCCAGATCTCTCCCAGAGCGCACCGCAGCGACGAGTTCTATTTCCCCTTTTCTTCCGCACTTCCGAAGTACTTGACGTCAAAAACACCACGAGCAGTCGGCCGGGGAGTCCATCAATATGTCCCTCAAGAAGTGGGATCATTCCGGCGATTGACCTGGTGCATCCGGAGCCGGGGGAGACCTGCGAGTGCAGCACCGACCCCTTAGCGATATAGCGATTAATAGTCTTGGGTGGCTGAAAAAAAAAACTGCTAAAGACCAGCGGTAGGCCTCGACGGTTTCACAAGACAAACCCTCCATAAATCGCTTCCGGGTTGTTATGCTGAAATCCCGACTTCGAAAGGTTGCGACTATGGCCTCTCCTTTTTTTAGATGTTCCTTCACCTCGGACTCATCCGCAGCCGTTTCCCACACTGAATTTGCTGTTGTTTCCCGGACCTTTAATGAGCCGCATCCACCCTACAAGTACATCATACAAAAAAAGACACGCTGTCGAAAACCTGAATACAATGACGAAGTGGTTGCGAGATCCTCAACCATGGGCGAATCATGTTTTCTTGATACGCATGAAAGCTTCGAACGTTGCCAGCAGCTATCTGTGACCAATCATGCATGTTCAGTGTGACCCCGGTCATAAACCGAATATCAGTGTATTTGGAGCTAACTAACTGCTTTCAGTTGCCATAACATCTTCGTCCGAGAGAAATAATACGCACTTTCAGTTCACCGATTAGTCGACAACTTCTCCTTCTCGATTCTTTCGATGCAGCTCGAGTGTTTCGTTGCCTCAAGCGTGGGCTTTTTTTGTAGTGACATCGAAGGCTCTTCTACGAATGCCTGGGATTTATATTTCTTAATTTAAAAAAAGCCAATATATACCTTTTAGACTACGACAGCTATAAACAGCTGCTAATGATACGTTTAGCTGGTGCTACCCTCTTTCGTTTTCTTACCTAGATTCTGGCCCCATCCACTGTTGTCATTTTTAAAGTTTGTAATAAACGGTTTGGCGGTCCCAGGATAAGCAGCCGTTTTCATTCCATTGGTGCAAACAAGATACAAAGTACTTTCAAGTTTGTCTAGAAATTGCGCGTCGTACGTTAACGTGTTTTTTAACTGCTATTCAACCTGGACGCATGGCTAGTGTTTCTGCATGCAGTTCGAGCCATTTAAATCTGTTAGCCGCGTAACAAATATGCCGCTACTACACCCGTTAAGGACCGTCTACGCAATCTGCGGCAGCGTGGTCCCACTCACGTCAGCTTAAACGTGTTGGCGAATGTGACGTCCAAGTTCGCCTTGCAGGCTTTACGTGTTTGTATAGGCACGCCTGCTTTGATGCTAAATAATTGACTTGAAACCAATTCTTGGGAGCTGCAGTTACTACCAAATTTTGCTATGCTCCTTGGCTATATAAAGTGTCTATGTGGAGTTCACATTGACGTCGTTGCTCCATCTTGGTTGTTATTCCTGCTTGTTCTTGCTGGAAAGCGAGGTGGGTGGTGCGAAATGTGAGCTTCAGAAGGTAACGCGCTCAGCCTCATGATCACCACAATAGCAACAGTGGGACAACAATACT
>JAZHYW010068028.1:0-34750 GCA_037355805.1 Ixodes ricinus
ACGACCGCAGTTAAAAGAACCTGGGTAGCCATGACACTGCGAACACATAAGGGATGATCGGATTTAATGTGACATTCGACTTCAGCTGGCCACAAGATTCGTGATGCTGACGGATAATAAAGGGGCACTAGAGTGGTTTCCTAAGAAAGTCTCTTCAATATCATACCTTAATCTACGGGTACTATGCACAAAAACTACTCAAGATTACAAAAATCCGGTGCCAATTGTTTGATCAATGACAGGGTCAAAGTTTGCGAACTCCGTCTACTCTTTCCTGCAATTTGGCGCAAAAAACAGAGGGCGCCTTCGGATGTGGAAGAGCCGATCGCGAGTGATCACTTTCCACGCAGCAGAGGGGCCAACCAACGGCGGGCTGATTTCCGATTTGTGAGAAGCGAACGAGGGAAGAGTTCGAGGAAGCTAACGCTCGCACGAGAGACAGCAGCCTTCGGTTTATGAGCCGAATGGCAGAAAATGTGGAAGGTCGCAATTTTTTCTCTCCTTTGCCGATAGAAACTTTTCTTACGTTTAATTTTGTATCCCAAGATGATGCTTTGTCAACTCTGAAAAAATACTGGAAAGTTTAAAAGTTCTACACACACCAGAAACGCGAGTAGACTGACGAATCGCTACATTTGTATTGCGGGCGTCTTTCCCGCAGAATTTCAAACTCTCGCGACTTCTCGCTCATGCCAGCGCAGGCGAGGAGGTTCAAAATATTAGGAGGGGGCACTCCACCAAAGGCTTGCGACAACAATGGTGCTGACGTCATGCTCTCTCCTTGTACGTCTATTATCTATCGACGCAAGCCAGCGCAAACCGATCTAAATTCAGAAGTCGGAGGAGACGAGGGAGTGTAAGGAAGGCTCGAAGAATTTACGAAATGCACAGGAAAAAGCGCGTTGATCTGGAAAGTGCATTTTTGCGTTCTGTGAAATTAAGCTCTTTCAAGGACAACGCCCTTGCGTCCAAGATTTTTCCAGTACTATTAGCCCCGAGAAGTTTTGCTCCCTTACGGCGAACCGGGATGACGTCACGACGAGGAGAGAATTTTCCCGACTCGCCCGCCCGCCCTGTGGAGGCTGTGACGACGCTAGCTGGCCGCGCGCTGTTTCTATTGAATTTTTTTCCCCGTGTTTTTCGTAGGAAGCGTAAACTTTTATATGTGGCTTTATTGAAGTATGGCCAGTAGCTGCAGGTGAAACTAACCAACATTTTAAGCATGGTTGACAGGGCAGGCAACGCATGAATCACAGCTGGTATATGAAAATAAAGAAATATGGCCATGCGTTAATTGCAGGAGCATCACTATAGATTCACATCTCACACAATAAATGCTGCTGATGGTCTGAATGAATTGGCAGCTTATGCATACTATTTTTTTTTTGTATCTCTGTTTTTAATAAAACTTCAACATGAAACTCTAACCAAGCTTTATTAAAAGCGAAAATCCCGACGTTTCGGAACCAACTCGGTTCCTTGCTCACGGGTGACTGTTTTTGTCCAGCGGAGCGGCCTGCCCACGAACCCGAACACCCCCGGGTGCTCTCCGGATTATCCCTCTTAACCCGGAAACGTAGCTGCTGGGGAGGGTCCCCGTCGACCGGTTTACGTTTCCACGTGTGCACTGAATGTGCCACGACTCCAACAGAAGGCGCCTCCGCCAGTTTCTCTCCGTTCCGAGAATGGAGCTGTTGTCGAGGTCGATGGAGTGGCTTGTCTTCTCGACGTGTTCAGCCAGCGCGCTTCCTCCACATTCTTCTTCGCGATGTCGTAGCGGTGGCGCCGCAGGCGCTCGGGATAGTTTTTCGTTTCCCCAACGTACGACGCGGGGCAGTCACCGCAGGGAATTTTATAAACCAGTCCCTGTGCCCTCTCCCTCGGGGGACGATCCTTTGGTAGGGGGAGAAGGCCGCCGATGGTCGAGACTGGCTTGTGTGATACCGCTACGCCGTACTGTCGTAGTACTCGGGCGAGGACCTCGCTTGTGCCCTTGATGTAGGGCACACACACGCGGGTGGGGGAGGAGGGGCGGCGTCTTGGGTTGAAGAGGTGCGTCGAAGTTTCTTGATTGTGCTTTTTACAAATCTAGTTGGGTAGCCATTCTTACGCAGGTCTTGTTTGATTGTTTCGATCCCTTTTTGAAGGGTCTCCTCTGAAGTGCAGACCGTGATCGCCCGTCTGACGAGTGCCGAAGCCACGGAAGACTTATGTGTCCTAGGGTGGCTCGATGAAAAGTCCAGGTATCGGCCTGTGTGTGTCGGCTTCCTATACACATGAAAGTTCAGCCGGCCGGACTTTCTCACTGCACAGACGTCTAGGAAGGGGAGACAGCCATCTGATTCGTGCTCAATCGTGAATTGAATCGCTGGCTCGATGGAGTTTAGATGTGTGTGGAGACGGTCGATCTCACTGGTCCTTGCAACACAAAAGCAGTCAGTCGACATACCGCGGAAACACACGGGTCCCGGGTGAGAGAGTAGTCCGAGAGCTTTCCCGACGTCGTTCGGGTCCGTGGTGCGAGCTGTTCTGCTGCACAGAGACGGAGACCGCAGCACGGAACCGAGTTGGCCGAACCACCTGGATTTGTCGCTTTTAAGAAGCTTGGCCAGCAGTTAATCATAATAAGTTTTGGATTAGTCAGAATTCCAACCAGACGGCAAATCGTCCGTCTGAAGTACGTTTACATTCGGAGAGTCTCGTTTGCAATGACGACGGTCCTGTTGCGCGTCGCAGACATTGCCAGAGCGATATGTCACCTGCTACAACTCCATTTCTACCGTCAAAACCCACCTCACGTTCAACAAGACCTGCAAGGAACTACGGCTAATCCCGAAGAGTCTCCGCCTGAAACGTCTGGTCCACACAACCGAGGGTCACAGGATCGTCGAGCAAGCCGAACGTCGTCTGCTCGACTCAAGGATTCAAGAATGCCGGGAAACTGTCAGGAAGAAGGACTTGGATCTTTTCTTTTTGCGGAGACAACTGGAATACCGTGCTCCGGAGCATTTTCCTGCCATCGACGACTTTGCCAGATCTGCTGCCACGTCGGCCGCTGAGAGAAGGAGCTCGGACCACCAGAAGAAGCTCGTATCTCTCCAATTGCGTCCCGCCGTCTCCCAAGAGACCAACAGGAGGTTCGTGAAAAATCTTTCTTCGAGAGAACTCTCTGAGACCGAGACTCGTGTTCTGGCAAAGGGAAAAAGTTCAACCTAACCACAACAACGCCGCCTATTGCTTCGATGGCAGCTGCTGTCGAATATGGCCTGCGTGAGTTAGACCCCTGCATCCGTGAAGAAGCCCGCCTCAAGGCCATCGGCGTGCTGTCCAAGGCACACCGACGGGAGCAGTTAAATTACACGCCGGAAGAGAAGGCAGCCATTCAGAACTTGAGAGAAGACAAGAGCATCGTCGTCCTCCCTGCCGACAAGGGGAACGCAACCGTGCTACTCGACCGCGCAGACTACGATGAGAAGGCGCTTCAGCTTCTCAACACCGACGCCTACATGATTCTGCCAAAGGACCCGACTGCCAAGATTCAGGCAAGTCTAAACAAAATGCTCTCTACGATTTTTATTAAGTATCCCGAGTCCCGAGGCCTTTACTTCGGTCTCATTTGCCGGAACGGGTCAGCGCCGGCCTTTTATGGCCTGCCGAAGGTGCACAAGCCAGATGTCCCCCTCCGACCCATAGTGGATTTCACAACGTCTCCGTTACGTGCGTTGTCCAACCATCTCCACCGACTGCTGTCGCCACTAACCGGGAAAACTGACACGTACGTCCAAAATTCTGGACACTTCATCGAGCTCACATCGGGCCTCGAACTGCGGGACGACGAGAGCCTTGTCTCCTTCGACGTCGTGTCGCTTTTCACAAGTGTGCCTGTGCCTCTGGCAGTGTCTGTGACGCGGGCGGCCCTCTCGTCTGACACGAGACTCTCCGAAAGAACGTGCCTTGAGGTGGACGAGATTTGCCGTCTACTGGAATTCTGCCTAACCAGCACTTATTTTTCTTTTGCTGGCAGCTTCTACAGACAAACCAGTGGTGCGGCTATGGGTGCTGCGGTCTCCGTCACTGTGGCAAACCTCGCAATGGAGGCGATCGAGAGAAAAGCCCTCGACACTTTCTCCCCAGGACCCGTGTGTTTCCTGCGGTATGTCGATGACTGCTTTTGTGTTGTAAAGACCAGTGAGATCGACCGTCTCCACACACATCTAAACTCCATCGAGCCAGCGATTCAATTCACGATTGAGCACGAATCAGATGGCTGTCTCCCCTTCCTAGACGTCTGTGCAGTGAGAAAGTCCGGCCGGCTGAACTTCCATGTGTATAGGAAGCCGACACACACAGGCCGATACCTGGACTTTTCATCGAGCCACCCTAGGACACATAAGTCTTCCGTGGCTTCGGCACTCGTCAGACGGGCGATCACGGTCTGCACTTCAGAGGAGACCCTTCAAAAAGAGATCGAAACAATCAAACAAGACCTGCGTAAGAATGGCTACCCAACTAGATTTGTAAAAAGCACAATCAAGAAACTTCGACGCACCTCTTCAACCCAAGACGCCGCCCCTCCTCCCCCACCCGCGTGTGTGTGCCCTACATCAAGGGCACAAGCGAGGTCCTCGCCCGAGTACTACGACAGTACGGCGTAGCGGTATCACACAAGCCAGTCTCGACCATCGGCGGCCTTCTCCCCCTACCAAAGGATCGTCCCCCGAGGGAGAGGGCACAGGGACTGGTTTATAAAATTCCCTGCGGTGACTGCCCCGCGTCGTACGTTGGGGAAACGAAAAACTATCCCGAGCGCCTGCGGCGCCACCGCTACGACATCGCGAAGAAGAATGTGGAGGGAAGCGCGCTGGCTGAACACGTCGAGAAGACAAGCCACTCCATCGACCTCGACAACAGCTCCATTCTCGGAACGGAGAGAAACTGGCGGAGGCGCCTTCTGTTGGAGTCGTGGCACATTCAGTGCACACGTGGAAACGTAAACCGGTCGACGGGGACCCTCCCCAGCAGCTACGTTTCCGGGTTAAGAGGGATAATCCGGAGAGCACCCGGGGGTGTTCGGGTTCGTGGGCAGGCCGCTCCGCTGGACAAAAACAGTCACCCGTGAACAAGGAACCGAGTTGGTTCCGAAACGTCGGGATTTTCGCTTTTAATAAAGCTTGGTTAGAGTTTCACGTTGAAGTTTTATTAATCATTCCTAACCAGACGGATGTCCGTCGAATATGTTTACATTTAAATCTCTGTTTTTAAACAAGATTGCCGAAGCGGGAAAAGCTGCATGCTGCTGGAGCATCATGCTAAATACAGTCTGGGCCATGGGGAGAGAATCACAAGTGAGACAGCCCAAGTGCAGGGGGAAAGTAAAAAAAACAAGGAACATTTATTATATACATTGCTCGCATTTTACCTTTGCTGGATTCGGATAGTATTTCAATGGACTACACGAGTGGTATCTGTGGACTTGTTTATATCAACCCTCAAGTATGTATAACAAACGTAAGCGAAGGTGTCTAGCTCGTTATTAGTCCCTTAAAGGGGAACTCCGCCGTTTTCTTCATAGTCCCCGATTTGCCTAAAAACTTGCTAAAAGCACCAACAAACGTCGCTGAAATAGTAACCCAAATATTTGGACAAAATAACTTTTTTTCGCGAAGTTACAGAATTTACAATTTTGGTCCTCATCGTGTTTTTCAAAGTGAAAAGCTCTACTGGCAACATTGAAAAAGTGACGTCATGGGTGGGCAGGGGTTCACTCTTTGGGCTGTAGACTTTGTTCCCAACTGATTACAAACAGTTTTATGGTGTCAAATGAATGCTGTGGAAGGTCGCTCCAGCTCCCGCGCAGCAGCACGAAACAAATGCTCGGCATAGTTCATTTTTACGCTGCTCGCTCGAACCGCAAGCCTGCCCACCCGTGACGTCACGGCAATGAAAAGCGCGGGTATATTCGAATCTTGGTTTTGGCGTCATTTTCATTGGCCGATTTCACAATAACTATTCTGAATTTCGCGATACTAAATAGCATACCGGAAAGAGTAAAGGACGGCGATTTCGAAAATATAGTTAGTTGGGGTTGCTCAAAAAATCGGCGGAGTTCCCTTTAAGCCCTAAAATTTAGATTTTACTTACATAAAATTGTCCTGAAGCTAAAATACCAGACGCTTTTCCCACGCAGACTGTCACCCTTCACAGGTTCCACATTTTCTGCTGCTAGTGCTGCATCTAAAACTGAACAGCCGTTCGAATGCTTGATGTTCCTCCTTTTTTCCTCTGTTGTCAGAGAGTCCGACTGTAGGGAGTTTGACGGCTGAGGAAGCTTTTAGGGACCTGCAGCATTGTCTCTTTTAATTAGAAATGACAATTTAAACTAAACGGTGTATTTTCCGAATACCCAAGGCTGGAATAAAGCATGACAGGAAAAAAAGTATAAACATTCTAAATTACGCTACTATTGCTGTGCATATTTTGGGCAGTTCAATATATATCATGCAGGCAACTGGGGGCAATTCGGCCGTTTTTGCTGCTACCATACAAACTAATTTTCAGTAATTGTTCATCTTCTAAGAAATATGCCCGCATAGGTTGTAAACTATATAATTAATTCACGAAGAAGCTACATTTATGTAAAACAACCCAATTCCATGAGCACTTCAAAGATCATCAAACACAGGGCCTTTAATACAACTGCGAACCAGCGCATGCAGAGTGGCAGCGCAGAGTCGGGGTCGCGAGCCAATTTGCAGACCACCAAAAGGCCCATGATATAAATTCCACTTCAAATGCTCTGAAGCGGGATGTAATATCGTCCTAAATCATGAACATGCAAGGAACAGAATTCCAGCGCTCTGAAACACTTGCGCCACCGCTTCACCGACCCTTCGCAAGATTGCCTTGTGTCGTGTGGACGGACGGGGAGGTTCATCCGGCGGAATCGCCTCCACCGATAGCTTTCGAGATTTGTAACCCAATTTTAAAGGTAAAAAGGACAAGCAGGCTTATAAAATGTACGGAAGCATGTCTAGATCGGCCCTAACTCAACATATTGTACACCGGGTAAACGAGGTCCAGCTCCTCGAAGAGCTCGCGGCACACAACGCCAAACCAGGAAACCGGTGCTGGGAAGCGAGCCGATGGGAGATCGCGGAGCGGAGTCCTCTTCCTGACGTCACGGTACGCCTCATCCAATCAGGGCGCGGCGACCGCAGCGACGCTTGTGTCTGCTCTCGGGGCTAATGCACATCATCTGACGTTGAGTGGAACAGCTAAAAACTGAAAGCCGCTGACAACTCCCTGTAGCGCCGGAATTAGAGCGCAGCTCTTGAGGAGGAGGTAGGCATCGGGGGGGTCACTTGACCTTGGGGGGCGTCACGTGATCTTGGGGGGGGGGGTCATGTGACCTCGGGAAGGGGGTGCGCGTGACCTGGGGGTCACGTCACTCCTGGTCACGTGACCTGGAGGGCCACGTGACCTGGGGGTCACGTGATCTAGGGGGTCACGTGACCTCGGAAGGTCACGTGTCACCGAGGGTCACGTGACCTGGGCGGTGGTCACGTGACCTGGGCGTCACGTGACTTCGGGGGTTGCAAGCAACTCAGGTTGCATGCAACCTGAGTTGCATGCAACCTGAGTTGCGTTGCCAGGGGTCACGTGACCTGGAGGGCCACGTGACCTGAGGGTCACGTGACCTCGGGGAAGTCACGTGGCCTGGGAGTCACGTGACCTGAGGGTCACGTGACTTCGGGGTTGCAAGCAACTCAGGTTGCATGCAACCTGAGTTGCTTGCAACGCGTGGTTACGGCGACATGCAACGCTGAGTTGCATGCAACTCACGTTGCATGCAACCTGAGTTGCCTGCAACGCGTGGTTGCGGCGACATGCAACGCTGAGTTGCATGCAACTCAGGTTGCATGCAACCTGAGTTGCATGCAACGCGCGGTTACGCCGACGGCGACGCCGACGGCGACGGCGACGCCGACGCCGCTCAAGCCGGAAACGGGCGCCTAAGAGCTGCGCTCTAAAACTCTAACAGAACAAAATCGCGTATTGTCTTGCTTCACAACTTCAACTGTTGAGAAATAGTAAACGTAGAACTCCTAAGGTGCGTACAAACTATGGAAAACAGAAAATTGATTATCTGATTCCTGCATTACTAGACCCCATGGAAGATTACACTGATTTTACAGTTATTTTTGTTAATACAAGAAAGAAGATTTACTTGTAGACAAAGACATCTGTTACGCGTTGTAGAAATGTTTTGTTTTTGTTTGTTTTTTGGTTACCTTGGGTCCACCATTGGACATGTGAATACTAAAACTGTTGAGTATTCTTCTTTATTTTGCGGTGTGAAATAAAAGTTTTGTTTAATGAGTTGCATGAAATGTATTTTACGTACACAGGCATGTATATTTAGGCAGAAAAGAATGCTACAAAAGCTGTATACCGTGCCACCTTTTGCACTTCTGTAAAACTGCGGGCGGTAGAGGCCCAGTTAGTCAGAAATGCATTTTGCCACTACCTCCTACCAGGCTTGGCACGTGAAAATCCCAATAAATTTTCATAAAATGCGCTCTGGTCTTTTCAGACGTCATCTGATTAGTCCTGTGAGGTAAATAATGGCGGCTGTAAGACCGATACAAATAAGTGCCTTATAAGCTGAATATGTTAAATCTTGTCAGCGAGTGTAAAGCTACTACACTGTGGTAACTTCTCCTTATTCAATATTCGCCGCCATTTCTGAAAATACCTGATGCGCCACCAATTGCTCCGAAGTCATTGCATATTAGTTTAAAAGAAGCAAAAACTCTGTATAGGATATTAAAGGGCGTTAAAACATAATGTGTTAAAATGTACTTGTAATTTATTTTGTAAGTATATTTAACTTGTTGTAGTTTACTTCAACGGTATTTCGAACCGATGTGCTTACTACTTTACATAAAATACATAATCCTTCATTTTACTTTGTACTTTACTCCGATTTCTTTTCAGATGACTTTAGCCAACACTCGAGTTATGAGCCATGACCATAACTAGACGACATCAGAAACCACTTTAGTGTCCCTCAATGTATGAAAGTGTGCCGTGACGTTAAACAAACACGCAATCAGAGAAAAATATTGCACAATCTTGATCATGCTGACAAAGACTGGCAAACAGAGAATGTGATGTATGACTTCCAGGGAAGACGAGAAGGACGTCTGAAGGGCACGGCTTACCAAACATTCTGCTTCTATTCCTGACAGCTGCCGTGAGATGGCGCAGCATGAAAGGAAGGAGCGCGAAGCACGCGGGTGCGCCTTCGTACGACAGCGCCAATGAGTTCACGTCTGCGGCCTAGCAGCCACTGAACTCAGATAGCCGAGGCGGCAAAGGAATTGGCTCATAATCTCAAGTTGGTGAGTTAAAATCCTGTCTTGGTGTGGTCTTTGCATATGGTTATCGGTGTGCGTAAAACTTTTCGGCGTCGGTTTCGGTTACAGCCGGCTGTTACAGCTATATACGTTGCCATTGTATAGACTGTAACATTGTATAGGCTGTATATACTGTAACAACTTACTATTACAGCTGTATAGGCTGTAACTCTGTAACATTTAGCTGTCACAGTGATACTGCGTATTGTGTTACAGCCTTTACTGTGTAGGCTTTAACAATGTAACAACCAGCTGTTACACGGTTAAAGCTTATACAGAAGCACCAGCCGGCTGATAAGCCTATATAGTCACAGCATATACAGCTATTACAGCCTATACAGCTGTTACAGCCTATACAGGTGTTACAGCCTATACACTGTTACAGTCTATACAGTTACAGCCTATATATACAACCTATGTTCTACAGCCGACACCGCTACGTAATACAACGTTCCTATACAGCAGTACAAGCCGGCTATTGCATGCAGTACAGCCTATACATTCTTGCAGGATATACACTCACATCCTGTACAGACTCTAAAAGGCGGCTGTCACAGCTTATACAGTGTTACATCCTATAGAACTACAGCCCCTGCAGATGAAACAGGCGGCTGTTACAGCTTATACAATGTTGTACCCTGTACAGCTGAAACAGCCAGGTGTTACTGCTTATACAGCCTATGCGGAGGGCAAGTTCGTCTGCTTCTTGCGCAGGGGTTGCGGTGACGTCAGAACGCCGAGCTCTGATTGGCTCGAGTGGAAAGATAGGGGTCGCCGAGACCCTCTATCTGAGCGTCGTCTGCTTCTTTGCAACGTCGTCTGCTATTCACACCTTTACGAGCGAGCTCGACTTCGCCTTTCAGAGAGGACAGACGAAATAACTCGAGCGGTACGATGCGTTTTTGTCTAACAATTCTAGCAGACACGTATCAAGGAGCGAAGCCAAAGGACTCACGGGCGAGGTGGCCGACGCGCCGAGGTTTCTTTGCTAACAACCGAGAACGAGGGTGCGTTAGCGTCCGCAAGTTCCCTCCTTTCGTGTGCGGCGTCGAGCGTATCGCGGAAGTAATGTCGTAGACTCGTTGACACCAGGAAGTAATTATTGTTTTTATTTTTGGCGAAATTTTATGGAAACTTATTTTTCTATGCCCTGTTATTTAAACAGACGAACACTTGCTCGGGGATAATCCGATGGACTTCAATTAGCCCTCTGTATTTGCTCGAGCCACTTTTTTCTAAGCTTACTGTCTTAACAGACAGGGATAAAAACACGCTGCTTCCTTCAGTGTAGCGCGCGTGCGGCCCCGGACATCTAAGGGCATCACAGACCTGTTATTGTTCTGTTTCGTGCGGCTAGGAGCCGCTTGTCCCTCTAAGAAGGGTGCAAGGTGCAGAGAACCACGCACCTATTTAATAGACTTGAGTCTCGTTCGTTATCGGAATTAACCAGACAAATTGCTCCACCAACTAAGAACGGACATGCACCACCATCCACCGAATCAAGAAAGAGCTCTCAATCTGTCAATCCTCCCAGAAATTTAAAATGCGACACACCGTCGTGAATGCGCCCACCACATCCGAAGACGCAGCACGTTTTCATTTCCCCTGGTAACACTGCCCCTTGGACAGCGCCTGATCGGAGCCGACCTCGAAATCACACAGGACAGAAGCGGAACGTTCTTTTCTTTTTTTTTAACCAGCAACCACGCGAAGGACTCACGGCTACAGCCACAGCTGCTACAGCACGTCCGCCATTGCCGACGCCGAAATGTTTACATCCGCGACACCCCCCCCCTCCCCCCGGCCCGAGGAGGCGGAGCTTAGTATAACCTCCTCTCCCAACTTCACACCTCCTTTCCCATGCGCAGAAGACCGAAATGCGCCCACTTGCAAGGAGCATATACCCTATTGAAAAATATTTTTTACCGGAATTTAATTTCATGTAAGAAATCATTTTACTCGATTATGGGACTCTTTTCACTTCCGGTAAAGCCAGAATTTACTGGAATGTCACCGGATTGTTTTTACCGGAATGTTACCAGATTTTTTACCGGGACGTCACTGCATTTTTTATCTGAATTTCATTTGCAGTAAAATTCTATTTTACTGGATTGATGGGATTGTTTTCAACTTGCAGTAAAGCCGGAATATCGCCGAAAATCACCGGATTTGCCGCAATATACCGTAACATACCGTGTTTTGTTTTTTTTTCGGACGTCAACGGGACGCATTTAGGAAGAAGCCCGTGAACCGTGGGTGGTGTATGTTTGTTTACCAGATCCTGGACGATTCGATAACAGTTAAAACGCGGGTTAGTCCATATAGGCCGTGAAAGTTCCATGTCTTTGTTTCACAGGGTCGATAGCAGTGAAACAATTTGCACAGCTGTAGACAAAAGCTAATCAGACCAAATAGAAACAACCGAGTTCTTTGTCGCAAAAATATATTTCAGGGCACTCACATATGCCGCTGGGAAAATTCCTAGATGTACGGTAGTTCAACAAATAAAACCGAAAAGATGCACCCCACGGACACACGCAGACACACACACACACGCTGTCAGTCGCACGTTTTGCGAAAATCACGAACGCACACCAACATCCGCCGCCGTTGAGAATAAATAATGGGCACAGTCACGATCTCGTCACTGATGCTGTTACCGCGGGTGCACCACGCGGACACATACACACTGTCAGTAGCACGCTTAGCGAAAACCACGGACGCGCGGAACGAACATCCGCCGCCGTTGAGAAAACGCGGGCGCAGTCGCGGCGTCTCCGGGGTACTTTTTCGCTCATTAAATGCTTCTGAAGCCGGGCGGACAAACAGGCTAAGAAACAGGACACTGAAAGATATTTTCTTTTATCCACACACCCAACTGCGCTGGAAGATACACGTCGCAGACATGGAATGGGAAGCCGACACTGGGCGCGTTAAGTCCGTGCTCCGAGCGCGAGAATTTGGCGCTCCTTTCACTAAACGGACAGGAGTGCCACCAAAGACTGACACTCTAGCGCGCTCTTCGCCGAGAATTTCTGCACCGAGAATTTCTCGGAGCGCGAGTGACCTCTTCGCGCTCCATGACGTCACGTAATTAAACAAGATGGCTGCGCTGCTGTCGAGACCACTCTGGTTGAGACCGTCGAGACGAAATGCGTAGCCGGACCGCTGCCCCTTTTCATGTTGATTAGTGCTTAATCTAGCACTAATCTAGCACAAACAGCGACAGAAAAGTTGTCGAGATGAGGAGACATTCGGACCGCTCTGCCCCCTTATAACGCTTAGCCCAGCGAATAAATATGCTTCGATTTGAAAACCGAAACATCAGTGAGCGTTGAGGAAAAGGTTTGTTTGTGCGTCTTGCCTGAAAAACGAAGTGATCTATCGAAAGAGCGTGCCAATAGCTCGGCGACAGAAAAGTTGTGATGAAAAGACAGTCAGACCGCTGCCCTGCTTAAGGGCTTAGAATGCTTAGCCCAACTGCAGCGAATAAAGGTACTTTGATTGGAAAGCCGAAACACCAGTTAGCGTTGCGGGAAAGGTTTGTTCATGCATACTGCCTAAAAACAAATTGACGTGCCATCGAACGACGGTGTGCCGGTATCGGCGTAGCTTCCGTCTCGCTGCGAGATGGAGCCCACGGAACCAAGGAATCTGTTAAATTTGAGGGTTTCCTGCGTCGACGAGCGGGTTCAAGAATGTTGATGTTGTCTTTAATTTAAATCGGAACAGCATGCATGGTCAATAAATAGATTGGCCAAGGTAACTCCAACATATGTGCACGAAGGAGTCTTCAAACCTTTTATGAATATTAAAACGTTCGTAGAAACTTCACGACGTCGCCGTCTATTTTGCTGCAGACTCTGCCGCTCCACATGGGCCTAATTATTTATCTTCGAAATAGTTTCGACTTCTGCCACCCGTGTCCACGGTCGGAAGGAGCTCGTGTGGCCCGTCGATAGTTTCTGGCCGTGGTCCAAAACTTGCTCGATCTAACTCTAGGGTAAGTGTGGTTATCGAGAACTTACCCGCGTCCAGCGTTTCTCTATTTTTGTTGTCACTTGACATAATCCTCCAGGGTAACTCGGATCCATTCGAGTAGGTTTGCAACGTGGCCTCGGTGTGTCGCGCTCCTGTACGCTATGCGTCGTTTAGTTGCTGCGCTCGTAGTATGAAACTCGGAGCGTCGGAGTAGGAGTAAAGGAGCGCCTACTTAACGCGCCTATTGAAAGTCCGTTCGTGGCCGTTGCTTGTTGACGGAAAAAGAAACCGGTTTTCTTCAAAACAGACAGCAAAAAGACCCCTCATATTTTCCCCTCGAACCCAATGCGAGGGAGAGAGGGTGCCTGGCGGCTCGTCCTTGGTGCGTTCTAGGCACCATAATTATACGCCCAGTAACCGGCTCGTCTCGGCTTCCTCCTCCCCTCGCGTCGGCTTCGAGTGAACGTCGGTAAACAGGGAAACGAGTCACTCGTTTCGGGTAACATTTCCAGCAAAAGCAAATAGTCTGGTAAACGAAAGTGGCTGCCAGTGACATTCCAGAGAAATCTGGAAACCCGCTACCGGTGAAGTTCCAGCGAAATCTGTTTCCCGGCAAATATTCCAGCAAGGACTGGTAAACTACGCTGGTTTCGGATGAAAACGGGTCAAACTTAACCATGTTTCACCGGATGTAACTGGAAGTTCACCGGATGGCACTGGAAGTTCACCGGATGTCACTGGAAGTTTTTGCCAGATGTTTCAATAGGGTAGCTTAAACAGCCGTCTGTTACAGCCTAAGGTTACGACTAAACATTACATAACACCATGAATATCGGCTGATAAAAGACATTCTGCGTAAAAAAAGAATAAAAAAAATATGTTTGAAATTTATACATATCTTCTCGAGTCAAGACTCACTTAAGAAGGCCATTCAGGTAGTTGTGCACGTTGCCCCTGTGTGGGGCGTAGAGTGAGATTCCGAGCACCAGATATCCAGTCTTATCGGCTCCAGCTCTGTGCTCTTCCTGAAGAAACCTCAGCCTCTGTTGGAGCATAGTAACGCAAAAAGCGACGGGTTTTTGCTCCGCACATTTTGGTCCACGGAAACTCGTAAAACGCTTTCACAAGCTTATGTGTTCTTGCAACCGAGATTTATACATATTTTTGAAAACCCCATGAAGCAACTTTGTGGTAGACATTTCCTGGGCAGGAAACGTGTGATTGGTCCCGAGTCACTGCCGGACGCTCATTGAGCCCTCGAGTCTATTACGTTCTCAGAATCTCAAGCAATGGCTGACTCGATCGGGAAATCGGCGCAGCAATTACTAGATGCAGCCCACATTTGAAAAAGGTCTATTGTTTATGCCGAAAGAACACACTGCCAGGCTGGCGCCATCTGTGAGGTGGCCCCTGAACTGGATTCGATTAGAGACAATGTTTTCCAGTATTTGCGAGATTAAATGTACGTAATATCTATGATAAATAATCGTAAAATCAACGTGAAAACGTTTTAATTAAAAAAAAAGATAATGATGCATAAATCATTTCAATTTGTCTAAAATAAAATTAAAAAAAAGTTTTTTTTTTTAAGTTCTGCGGTGGTTATGCTTTGGTAGACAATATACGGAAGTATACGGAGAATTAGGAAAAATAAGAATAAACGCAAATGTCAAGCGTCCCACGGCTACTCAATAGATGGCCTCGTTTGTTATCTTGTCCTGTCCCTCAAATGCGCCCGCGTTGAGCTATTTTCTATGTACATTGGAATATTTTGTTTTTATTTATTGGAAGTGCCAGGAGAGTTGCAGGGCTATTTGACTGCTAAGAACGCTCACTGATTTGCGGCTTCGGAATCGACCGTTGAAGAGATGACTGTTCACCGGGCAGACGTCGCGCAAGTTCTCGTTGTATTGGAATCTTGAATTGAATATTTGATATTGATATTTGAACATCATATAAATTATCTTACACGCAATATAGCTTTCTTACGGCCCTTGAGTATAGACTTGTGTACTTTATGTTTCTTTCATTTGCTTTTTTTTCCGTTGTGCTTGGCAATGAACGGCCATATGCCCATTGGAGCAGAAGTGATTATGAGGCGCGCTGGGACTCTAAGAGACAGGACTTTTCTTAAGTTTTGACCTAAACAAGTCCTCAAAGCCCTTACTGGCGGAGAGATCTTGCGGCACACTGCCGAACGCAACAATTCATGAAATCATGAAACTGATATGCCAAATTTTCAATTAAATTCCTTTTTCTTTATTTGCCCAACACTACACGTCTTTCCGTGTCACTCTTTCGAAAGATTCAAAATTAGGAACCATAAACTCGTTATCTGGAAATGCTCAACTAAGCAAAATCCAGATATCGCCTAGAAATCTTGAGCATGTATATTTTCCCGCAAAGAGCTCGGAAGAGCCAGTTGCTGCAAACTACGGAGGGAAGTACGGAATTGACGAGGCTGTAATGATACTTGGACATCAAAGTGATAGACTGCTCTGCGACACTGAGCACAACGTAATCATCTGTAAGGTTATGCTCGGTGCCGCTATGGAATCTAGTATTAAAGGGCCAAACATATTTACAGCATCGCCATTCGCCGATCTCCGTTCGTAGATTGGAGCGATTGGCTCTGTCAAGAGCTTTGTTGGAAAGAAGACGCACTGGATATCTTAGAGTGCATACGTGTCAGCCGGAGACACAGGGAGCTTTACGTTAATCACATGACGGGCTAGTTCGTTATACACTACACAAATAAAGGTAGCGGAAAAGACGAGAACAAGTAAAAAAGAGACACGGACAAGCGCTGACTCCCAACTGATGTTTAGTGAAGAAACAAAGGAGGATGAAGCTGAAGAGCAAGGAAATGTCGGAAAGCGACATAAAAAAAAAGACGAAAGACGAACGAAAGCAACGATTTTTTTTTTTTAAATTACAAAAAGTAGAAAGGAAGCTGGATGGAAAATTAAGAAGTTACACGAATAAAAACGCATGAAAAATAAAATAGAAAGGAATCAGAAAGGGGAAAAATCAAATTGGCATAAAAGCCTACTCCAATAAAATGAAGAAAAGGAAAATATACAGATATCGTGTCAACATTACGCTAGTGAAACAAAGTTATCAGAAGAAAAAAGGCATTGCAAGAAGTGCAGTTCCTTCGCCGATAAGGCTTCCGACGGAGCACTGTGCGTCTTTACCTTTTTGCTGCTATGACATGGTACTCATAAAGTTTGCTTGCACTTTGGTCGGTGAATTTCTTTAGGATTCATTTTGATGGAATAAAGGGGAACACACAAAACCTCGTACGGGGAGAGGGAAATGCCACGCCGATGATGACTTCTGAGGCAGTGCATCTTCTCTCAATCTTAATTTCAGATAGTGGCTTGTCTGACACACGTGCAGTCGGCGCGGAATGAAACGCGAAGAGTGGGTGCATGGTTTTCGCTAGTTGCTGCACCACCTGAACCAGATGGGAGCTGCAAGAAGATGGCTCCTCCT
The DNA here is from genome assembly GCA_037355805.1 of Ixodes ricinus. Classification (NCBI taxonomy): domain Eukaryota; kingdom Metazoa; phylum Arthropoda; class Arachnida; order Ixodida; family Ixodidae; genus Ixodes; species Ixodes ricinus. The sequence goes on from JAZHYW010068028.1 coordinate 16,899, forward strand.
TTGATGTGTTAGACTCTTGCTCAGTGCATCCAAACCTTCGGTGTTGCGTCTCTAGGTGACTCAGCGTGGGTCGAAAACCATGCGCTCCTTGCTCGCGTTTCATTTCGTGCCGACTGTGCACCTTCCTACACGAGAAACGATTCTCATCTACAAAGCCTTTGAGGCAGTTCGCAAATCTATTGGCATGCTTGACATGGCATTTTTTCTATTTCTCGTGTTGAGGTTTGATTTTAGAGCAGGGTCACTTCAACTAGTCGGGTGCACAAAGCACCACACTGACATAAAATATATTCAGATCAAATAAAAGTTTTATTCTTTTGAAAACCCGGAATGATTCCTAGACAAAAAAGTGTTTGGAACGGCTTGACTGTGCTGGGACGCTTGTTACATTGGCAGCGGCTTTGGTAAAATATACTCTGCTTATAATAGCATCTATTTAAAAAAATGGTGATGCGATACACTGCGTTAGGAAGCAACGATCATATAAAAGCCCAAGTTTTGTTTGCTGATCATGTATTTGTTTATGTTGTTTGTGAGGCGTTTTTGCATGCTTTGCAAGTTCAGAAACTGTGTATGAGCAGTCTATGAAAGATGTAGGTGAGAAACGATTTGAACAAAGTAAACGATACTCGCGCATGATTTCAACAGGTAGTATTTGATACTTTAAAAATAAAGGCTTTGCGTGGTCTTAATAAGAAACATTGGGAATACATCGTATTATATCACCAATTGCCTAGCTTAATATATCGTAATAAATCACGATATCATACCATATCGCGACGACAATCGGTAGGCCAAACGCACTTGTACATTTTATATCACGGAGCACCATAAAATGTATCTATTATATTATCTCATCACATAATCAACATCACTAAACGCGTCACCGCTGGCCTTTATGGTACGAGCTCTTGATTTATGCAGTGCCACGGCTCTCCCGAGCCAATAAAGATCCGCATCATCATTATTTTTAATATATTATTTTGTAGTAAAAATATGTGTTCAGATTTTTTTTGTATTAGCCAATTTTTCCACGGCCCGTTCTGCGATAGATAAACACGACAGAAATAAATAACTTAATTATCAGCATTCAATGCCAAAATGTTCACGTCAACTTGGTATGAGCTCACGACAACATGTGTGCTCTCTGTGTTCACCCAGGTACAAGGAAAAGCTACTCCTTTCTGACACGGCACATTTTAAATTCACCAGAAGAGGAATCGTGGCCAATAGTTTAACAGTGGCGTTAACTGGGTCGTGTTACCACGCAGAAGGAGAGAGCTTTAATAACGAAATCGAACGACTGCAATGTACGGGATACCCCTTCTCCCTTTTGATGGATGTGCCATGAAGTATATGAATTAATGCAAACGGGAAATATTAGAGCGAAACAAGAAGAAGAGAAGCCAGCCAGCCATAGTGTCGCAAATTTATTGCGGCTCACATAACTTGAAAAAGGTAGCTAACATGTTCGATGTCAAGGTTGTGCTGCCAAGCAGGAGATTAAGCGTGAGAGCTGCCATAACTTCGTAGTATACGAGATTCTGTTCTGGAGTGGTAAGGTGTGCGTGTGCCAGACTGGCCAGTGTGTGAATATGAGATTGAGAGATCATGCACTGTCTCTGATATCATCACAGACGGGGAGGAATCTTGAACTAAACGTACGAGATCGCAAGTGTATCACTTTATTCAATTGAGCAAAAATCCTTACGCAATTCAATCATTAAAGAACAAAATAAATGTATTAGGCGCAAGTCATAGCAGCATAAGGGGTACATGCATCAGTGGATTGTCCGGTGCCTTACCGGAGAAGGAACTGCACAACTTACAATAGCTTCGTTCGATTTATCTGCGCTTCCTTCACCGGTGCAGAAAAATGCAGGTTGGCGCACTTCCGGCCGTATCTGAATGCACATACCGGAAATACACTGCCCAGCTCTCACAAACCGCATAAGTACAGCTTTCATGGATTTCTTTTAAACAAATCTGTAAAGCATTAAAAAAACACATTTTATGTTTTTACATATCTTGTATGATTCATATGTGTTTATTGGACACAAACATTTCTCATACAAATAAGATTTTACAATAGGGGTAAGCTTCGGCATCCAGGGTTTGGGGCTCCGCTACGACAGCGACACTCGCGTCGCTGATTCCTTTCGCTGGGACTTCCAACAGCAACCGCCAGGAAGACGACATAAGGCGTCTTCCTGGCGGCGTTATTGGTTGCCACTTCGAGACGTTATTGGTTGCCACTTCGAGACGACTTTCGGTGTATGGGCAGAATGGGACGCTAAATACGTCAGTTGAAAAGGCGTTCTAGTGAGCATACCTCTACCTTGTCGCCGAGGTGGAAGTGTAAGTCGCATACCTTCAGCAGCAGATTGTAGTTGACGAACGTTTCTACGCTGGTCACCAGGGCATCGTGCACTGGTAAATTAAGAAGCCCGTAGTGGCGAATGTTATTTGTCCAGAATTTCTCAAATGCGTCTATTCCAGCTGTCGTATTCAGGTGTCTGTAGGCATCGAGTTCTTTGCTGCGAGAAATAAGGCTGGTGTGAGTTCTCGTTAGTTATTTTTATTTCAAATTTGCTTCCGATACCCTATTGGGGGTCAATCAATCCTTAAATAAATCAGTCAGTCGGTCACTCACTTACTCACTTTTGATCAATCACTCACTCAATCAATAAACGAATAAATATATATTTTTTATTTTAACGAAAAAGGAGGTATACCTGTACGAAAACGCAGACGCGGGTGTGGCTTGCTGTTCCAAAAAATACATGTTCTAAAATTTACTGCGGAATAACTTGGCTTTTTTTTTACTTAAGCCTCCTAAACGCAAGAATTTGTTTTTGCCAATCAATAATTTAAACACGAAAACCGGGAGAGTTTCTACTTATGCATAGAATCTCGAATGAAAAATCCATCAATGTAACCCTGTTTGGCAGTCAATGTTTTCTAGTGGACCGCTGACTGTGCCTGACTGTACGTCAAGCATGTCTGATTGGCCAACAAGTTACTCTGACCGACAGTCAAACTCCAGTCAGACTCCGCTGGTCGGCTTTCTGATGGTTTCCTGGTGGCAGTCGGCCGCCGCGAAATGCCGTCAAGATTTCTTGGTGGCGATTCTGATTGTACATCGATTGTCTCAGACTGTACGTCAAAAAGCTTTGACGTGCAGAAAGACGTATGGTCAAAGGACGTAAAGTTCGTTCGGATACCACTATTTCGTCAAATCTATGAAAATGAAAAATAATCTATGCACGAGAAAACGATTTCGGGACGTGAGCCCATAAAACCGCTGATGTTAGAGATGTGACACGCAACCGACCGACAACCCTGATCAGAAGCCCGCCGAAACGCCGAACACGCCACTTTCGCTTCGCCCATAGAGGCTTCGCCGAGCTTCCATGAACTATCGCTCTCGACTCGTTTTGTTTGCCCGCTTGCTCCAACCTGTCGATCCTGCCCGGGCTCTACAATGTCTTATGTTTTAGTAGAATTTCTACTCGACAAGACCCAGCCTGTCGTGAGTTCCGACGATGTAAGGGACTTTAGCGGTGTAGTTGAAGACGACAAGGTGTACCAGGTCTACTGGGCCGGAGACGCGCGAACAAAAGGATCGTTCTACGACGCGAAAGTACCCTACATGGCAGGTGAGTAGAACTGAAGTACGGCGATTGATGTACGAGTGCTTTGCATAACATGCTGAAGGCTTGACTGCATATGCAGCCGAAGCATTCTTTAGAGCGATGCGCTCATTGTCGGAATCTCGCGCTGCAATACTAAAATGCTCCTGACTCGGTCCGAGAGGTTTGGGCTAGAAAGTTTATACCTTTCTATCTGGCATGGGCTATTGGCCTTACCGCTGTGTCGCACCTCATTATTATTGTTTCATGAAGAGTGCAGACAAAAAGCATCCGCGAGCGTAGTTCAGATATGTCTGCTGCTCGCGTTCGTCCGTGGAAGCCAGGGCTGTCTGTCGTAGCATGCATGCTTGCTCTCTATAGCCTCAACGGAGTCGCATAGGTTTTGTGAATTAAAGTGTATACGGTCGTCCCGAAAGGTTCAGACATCGAGGGCGTTTCTTTGAAACATGCTTACGGTGCATGTGGTCCCGTTTGTAAACGAATGCCCCTTTTGCCTGAAAAACGCAAATTTCAAAAGGGGGAAAAAAGCAAAGGACGGGTACGCACTTTTCCTGATTTTTGATGTCACGAATTACATTCATTTTAAGGACTTGTGAACCGTTTCACAGCCATGCAAGATGGCCACCTCGGCTTGTGAACCGTTTCATAGCCATCCATGATTGCCACCTCGGAATTTGAGCTTTATATAAAGAGTAAAGCTATACGCACTCCGGAGTGCACTTCGGACGGAAATGGCTATACGCACTCCGCTAAACTCGTATAAAACGAATGGTCAAATCGAGTTTTCTAAGCGATGGCATAGCATAGGGGTTAAGGTGTCCGCTTTGTACCCAAGTGGACGCGGGTTCGATCCGCGGTGGACCTGCGTTTTTCTTTTTTTTTTCTCGAACATTTTGTTTTGTCGAGGCATTTGGCGATATTTATGAGTGCGTATAGCCATTTCGTCCGAAATGCACTCCGGAGTGCGTATAGCTTTACTCTTATATAAATGCTGCCCTTGTTGATGAAATTCTCTTGGCAGTGGCAGTCAGACGTCATCTGATGGACCATCAGGGCACGTTCCACCAGGGCTGCTGACTGGCAGTCAGTGTCCCAAATTACGTATCTTGATAGAATTTTCAATAGAGATCGTATGCCTATCTGCTTTGATTGTTTGTTTTTCTTTGTATAACAGATTGGGCGTGTTAGTGGATTACCCCAAAATTAGCAAAATAATTAACTATACAAAGAGCAGTTGTAATTCATGGTGACTCATTTGAAAGATGCTTGGAACATGCAGCACTAAAGAAACTCAATTTTCGTTTTTCTTGTACAGCCATCGCACATTACGCAATCCCAATAAACATCGTCATCTTCTGTTTCGTTTTGTCAAAACATGGCGTACGGCTCGTTCCTCGCGGCGGAGTTCTAACATTTTGGTGCCGAAACCCGGGATGACAACAATATAGTCACGACGGAATGACGACGGGGCATCCACCCGCAACGAACCGAGCCAAGGGACGCCGCAAGAGAACGAGCCCCAACGACGCTACCGACGTTATCACTCAACGAGGCCTAGTGACGTCGCAACGAAACGCGCCAAGAAAACGCGCCAAGGGACGCCGCAAGAGAACGAGCTCCAACGACGCTACCGACGTTATCACTCAACGAGCCAAGGGACGCCGCAAGAGAGCGAGCTCCAGCGACGCTACCGACATTATCACTCAACGAGGCCTAGTGACGCCGCAACGAAACGAGCCAAGGGACGCCGCAAGAGAGCGAGCTCCAACGACGCTACCGACGTTATCGCTCAACGAGGCCTAGTGACGGCGCAACGCCAGCAACGCCGCGAGACCCAGAGACGCCATGGAACGACTAAAGCAGAAGCGGACGGCTCTGAGGTCTCACGTAACGAGACTGATCTCCGACATCGACGCAGCTATCGCAAGCCACTCCGACGAGCGAAGCCTCAACGTATTATCGGTGAGGCTCAGTGAGTTGCGAATACAGCTGAGCAACGTGAACGCATCCATCGAACCACTGGTACCTGACGGAGACGTTGAGCAAAACTACGCCCGCACGATTGAATATGACGACAAGATCGTCACGTACATCGCCACCATCGCACAGGAGGTAGAGGAACTCCGACGAGCGAGGCCCCAAGCCGGTACAACGCGGATTCACAACGACGGCGACGGACACGTTGCAACCTCTAAGGTGAAGCTGCCGAAACTGAAGCTTCAACGGTTTGGCGGTGCAGCTACCGATTGGCAACCCTTCTGGGAACAGTACAAGCAAGCCATACATGACAACGACAGCCTTTCTAACGCTGAGAAGTTCTTGTACCTGCGGTCGGCGCTTACGGGAAAGGCAGCATCAGCGATAGCCGGCATTCAAGCAACGGGAGAAAACTACGATACGCGTCGTTGAGCTTCTCAGGGAGCGCTTCGGTCGGACTGACGTTCTCATTCAAGAACACCTCTCCCAACTACTTGATTTGCCAGCAGTACGACACTCGAGCGAGGTGAGCGGACTGCGACGTCTCTATGACCACTTGCAACGTAATATGGCCGCTCTCACCGCGCTCGGGGTTAAGAGCGACACTTACGGAGCTATGCTCTGCTCTGCGCTACTGAGAATGCTGCCAGGAGAGTTAGTCATTGACTACCACAAGTGTCGACGTCCTACGGACAAGGAAAACGACGGTATCAAAATAGAGAGCCTACAACGCTTCCTGAAGCTCGAAGTGGAGAGCCGTGAAGAGGCTCAACAAGTTCGTCAGCGAGAAGCCAAGAGTATGAGCCATACCAAGATAACAGAAGGCGGAAAGGCCTCTCTCAAGGGATCAGCCGCTTCTCTTTCCTCAACTAGTCGCTCCAAGCAGACTGAACCGTGCGCATTCTGTGCCACGAAGAACCATGCTACACGAGATTGTCAGACATCAATTTCTCTGGAGGAGAAGAAGAGAAGATTTCGAGAAGCAGGACGATGTTTCCGGTGTTCGATCACGGGACACACCTCCAAAGAATGTCGCAACAAAAGAATCATGTGTGAAACATGCGGGCGAAGGCACATAACTCAAATGTGTGACCCATCCTGGAAGAAAAGTAAGAACACTGCAGCAGAGTTACACTCTTCGACTGGCGGGAAGAGCGATAAAACACCTGCTGTACTACTTCAAACAGCTCAGGTCTGGGCAGAAGGGAAACAGCAAAGAGCTCTCACGCGCATCCTTTTTGATGGAGGAAGCCAACGAACCTTTGTGATAGAAGAACTTTCACGTAAGCTGCGGCTCGAGGTTGTTGGTGAAGAAGACATTACTATCTACCCTTTTGGAGGAGCAGGAGACATCATCAAGGAAAAACGCAGAAGGGTACGAGTCTGGCTAAGGAGCCAGTACAGCCAAAAGAAGCACTGCCTAGAAGCTCTGGAGATACCAGAGATTTGCTCCGATCATCTTCTTCTACCTGAGAGTGTAGTGCAAGGAGTCCAAGTACAGATAGCTGAGCTGGCAGACGTCACCTTGCCACCAGCCCAGTTAACAAGACATGGCATCGACATTCTTATCGGTGCTGACTACTATTGGACTCTTGTCTCTGGTGAGGTCCAAAAAGTGCAAGGCGCTCTGGTCGCTGTCAAAACTGACTTTGGATGGACACTTCAAGGACCGATTCCCCACAGCGGTTTGACTGCCTCCTGTTCTACTGCAGCAGTTCTGAAAGCCAATGTGGGTGGAAGCACATGCTCATTGTCTACCGAGCTCCGGTCATTTTGGGAGCTGGAAAGCATGGGCATCACCGATCCTAACCTCCCACAAAAGGAAGAGGATAATGAAGTTGTCAGAGCGTTTACATCATCCATCAAGCTAACTACCGGACGGTACGAGGTGGCCTTACCTTGGAAGCCAATGAACATTCAGCTGGCAGACAATGAAGGAGTTGCAAGGAAGCGTCTGGTGAGCCTCACAAAGAAGTTGCTTAGGGACGATGTGATGCTGACTGAGTATGATAAAACAATTCGCCAGTATCTCCAGCAAGGATTTGCAGAAAAGATTTCACCGAGTGCAGACAAGGCAGAGAACCGAGTGTACTACATGCCTCACCGTGCTGTGTTACGACCTGACAGCCTCTCAACCAAAGTCAGAGTCGTGTTTGATGCGTCATCAAGAGAACCAGGGTGTCTGTCTCTGAATGACGCACTAGAGCCAGGACCAAACCTGAATCCAGACCTCCTAAAAGTGTTACTGAACTTTCGGATTCATCGTATCAGCCTCCAGTGCAGAGCCTGTGCCTCCCCTTGAGGGACAATATAACAGGCGGTGGCGTTAACGTCAAAAGATGGCAGATCATTTTTGGCCTAGATGGAGGAGGGAATACTTGACCAGTCTGCGATCTGCTAATTTCCCGGTGCCGACTTCCTCCAGTGCCCTGAAGAAAGGAACTCTAGTGTTGGTCCACCAACACCTCCAACCGCGACAAATTTGGAAGATCGGAGAAGTCGTAGAAGCATTGAGTGGACGAGATGGGCACATACGAGCTGCTGTGGTGCGTCTTCCTAATGGTAACATTATTAGGAGACCCGTTCAACTTTTATACCCCATGGAATCTATTTATTAATGACTTGACGTCATTGTGGGGGAGTGTGAAGAAACTCAATTTTCATTTTTCATGTACAGCCATCGCACATTACGCAATCCCAATAAACATCGTCATCTTCTGTTTGGTTTTGTCAAAACATGGCGTACGGCTCGTTCCTCGCGGCGAAGTTCTAACAAGTACTTGATTGTCTATACGGGTAGAAAATGCCAAAGAGAAGGAGACGGGGGCACCCGGGGATGCCAAAGAGCCGAGCTCTGACTGGAATAGCAAGTCGGTAGACGCGTTCAAACACAAACTCCGAAAGCCAGAGTCCGGGTTCGGGTTTGGAACGCGTTCGACGAGTTAGTAGAGACAGCGACAGCTAGATGTGGCAACCCGCTAACTATTCCGGTCAGAGCTTGGCTCTCTAGCGTACCTCGCGCTCTTATCTCTTCCTCTCTCTCACTTTCTACCGGTACGAGAGCCACACATGTTTTCAGTGTATTGAAGAATCCTTAAAATTCTAGCTTTGGTTTGATTATAACCTATGTCGGAAAATCTTGGACATTAGATAAAAACGCGGATGACTTTGCAATAATTAACTTCCTAGAGATGTAACGCTTTCTATTGTAACTGAAAACAAGGAAGCTTTCTGATGCTAAGTGACTTCAGGATTCAGCTTTTCTTCTGTCGCCTTTTTTTAAATAGCCAACGGTCAGCCAGGAAGCAGTGAGAACATAACTCTGGAAAATATATTCGAAACATGGCAGGGAACGGCTTGTTTAGAAGAGGGTTAGGCACTGTCTAAAAGTCTCCAATCCAAATTTTGAAATGGTGAGCAGAAGTAATTCCGACTGGCCAGTTGGGGGACGCCGCAGCCCGTTCCCCCTTGTCGGATCGCAGGTCGAGTGACGTGTCTGACACGTGACAACAGGAGGCAACCAATCAGAGCTGCTTATTTCCGGTCAAAAGGTTTGCTTTTTGTGTTTGCTGCTTTTTTGTTTTGTCATTTCTTTTCTCAGCGTTTCAAACTTTCTCGGGTATTCTTTTTGTTTAGTTTACAAGTGTTTTGTTACGGCCACGGGCACGGTGCTGCAATGACTGGCTTTGCAGGCGCGTTGAGTTACTTATCTGTTGTTGATCTGGAGTGTCATGTGTAATAGCGACGACGATATGAAGGCGTCTGGTATAATGCACCACAATGTGCTTTCTGAGTGGAACGTGCTCATGTGCATCAAGTGTGTAGACGGAGATTTAGACCGCCATAGGAATACCCAGAAATGTTAGTCACGTGGAGATGCAGTGACGAGTCTCGACTTGTTGTCATTAACTCCAGATTTAACGAATAGGGTGGCCATTTACTTTTGATTTGAATTGAAGTTTATTTGACATATGAAATGTTGGGGAGGAAGGAGCAAAATATTGCCGAAGCTACCTGAAGATCCTCTATTCCCCGTTTCGGCGCTACAGCAGTCGCAGCAGCAGTGTAGAAGTCATACATATAAAATTTAAGCTGAAAATATTTTCGCAGAGACTGTACTTTGACATAAATTAAGCACAAACAAACCACAAATTATACACAAACCAAACACAAACTGGGCTGATTTTCCTTAAATCAATTCATAAAGGAATGCATAAAATATTAATCATCTGAGTCTAGAGACCATGAAGCAGTGGCCCAATATTAAAGCGCCAATATTAGAGCGTAAAAATGTACTCCTTTATTTCCTTTTTAAAGCTCCGCCAAGAAGAACAGAATTTCGGAAAATCTAATACTTCTGAAAATTTGTTTAAAAATTCCGGAATCAAAAAGCTCAATTTCTGTGACCCGTAATTTGTGCAAATTCTCTCCTGAAGGAATAACTCATGCCGTAAATAATATGTCATAATTTTCTTTTGGATATATCTAAAGACAAAGACTCGCTGTTTATTTTATACTCATAAGGCTAATTTGAAGTTACATTGTTGCTGAATTGTAAAAACCTTGTGTTTGGAGAAAGAAAGAGCGGTGTGAGCGCAAAAATCTAGATTGTCTATGCATCAAATCGCTTTCCTTTGTAGAACTATGAGACTCCGGTGATCAAAACCCATCGTTTGCCAACCTTTAAGTTTTCAATTAAAAAAAAAGTATCAGTATTGAGAGATATTACTTTCGGATAAATAATTGTTTATGCGAGGGCACAATACACCAACGGGATTTGTGGAATGTCATCACATCATTGCTGACTAGACTTTTGGGTGAATACGAGTTAACACTTTCGTTTGTTATTCTCACAACGCGCAACGATCTGCGTACTATTTAATGTCTGAACTATCTTCGCGCGTTAAACAACTTCGCCGTTTTTTTTTCCGAATTTGGTCAACAGTTTTCGCGTGCTGGCTCCGCTGTAGCGCCGAGTCCCACTACAAGCGAAGTATTAGCTGTCTTCCTGGCAGGCATTCCCTCTACTTTCTGTGGCTAAAATATACGGATGCACTATCGCTTAAGAGAACTAGTATCTGATTTTACTCGCACACGCCTCTCGGTTTGTTCCGGCCTAGTGCAGTTAGTTTTCACCTTTTGCGCACTGTACCTAGCACCAAACAGATGATATCTCTGAGGAGCTATTGGGAGTTCAGAGCCAAAATGCTGCCTTTAGTCTTTCGAGACCATCTTTTCCCTGGAGTGTCCAGCAGCAGTCTCAAACTCATCCGAGTGTGAGGGGCCAGATCGACCGAATAGCCCACGCCGAAAAGAACGAGGGCCAAAGGGAAAGGGGAAGATGGAGGGGAAGGGTGGCAAAATATGTCTATTTTGGGACAAAAAGCAAAGAACAAACCTTAATTTTCCCATTGCAAAGCAGCCGACTGTCCCAACGACACCTGAGAGATTTTTCAGACTCGAAATTATATGCATTCAGCTTGCTGTAAGCTCATCATTTTTCCTTTCTTTGCTTTTCTTTGCATATAATACTACCTTGGGCCCACACCCGATGTTATAAAAAAGATTGCAAACGCCATCATACCACAGTGCTGGCAGTGTTCAATAAGAGATAAAGCACACTAGCATTGGCCTCTCGCACAACTGGCCACATTAAAAAAACCTAGCAAAAATATATCTTGATACGGCAGTGTTTGCTTTACTGGCAATTTGTCTAGCTGTAATATAAGAAAATGCTTTTATTTTAAGGTATTCACACTCAGGTAGAAGCCAGAGCGTATAGCTTCACCTCTGGCCGCGCTGCTCGTGCTGTCCATGAGTTTGTACGCCATGCAGCCGAGATGACGCATTGAGAAAGCAGCTCGCATTTGTATACCCTACTTATATTGTTATTCCGTTTGATTTTCGAGAGAAATGGCTGAGTCGCTAACAGTTAGACAAGACTATTCTTCGCCCCTTTCAAAAAAAGAAAAAAAAAACAATGAGACTAGTGTAAAATGTGTGAACAGAGCAGAGCCTTTTCGAGCGGAAATGAATCGACGATATAAAACTATTATTTATGGCTCATGTGGCGCTCGAGGCATGGGAACAAGGGCTCGCAACCGCGGAATGCTTCTGGGCCGCATCCGAGAGTGTCGTGGGCCACATGCGGTCCGCAGGCCGCGCCGCGCGTTTGGGACCCTGCGGTAGAGCGTCAACAAAATTACAGTCGCTCCCCCAAAAAAAAAAAAAAGATTTATTTTATTTATTTACACAGTACCTACATCGCCACAGGGGCATTATTGTAGGGGTACATGGTACAGGAAAGTAAAACAATTATACGTCACATTGTATCAAACATGTTCATAAAAAGTAAGACTGTTGATTGAAAGAAGTGCAATAAGACTGTTACAAAACTGTTACACAAAATCAGAAACATAACAGTACAAAACAAAAACACAGCACACAACTATTAAAGGATGTCTAATAATGAGGAGGAAAACATAGCATCCAAAGTCTCAGTGACCACGTGCTGCGGAAGACTGTTCCAATCACTAATTGATTTTGGGAAAAATGAATTCTTAAACATTTCAGTTCTACACCTAATATTCTTTATTTTTAGCGGGTGGTCCACTCTTGAGGAAAGGTAATCAGGATTATGTAAGTAGTGGTCCTTAACAATACCTGTTTTTCCCAAGTAAATACTTCTGAAAAGTTTCATTCTAAGATATTTTCTCCGCGAAACCAGAGATTTCCACCCCAGTTGTTTCTTTAAGTCTGTTATGCTTGAGCAAAATTCATAATTATTTGCAACAAAACGGGCTGCTCTATTTTGCACGCGCTCTAGCTTCGATATTAAATTTACGTAATACGGGTCCCACGCTGGACAAGCATACTCTAAGATTGGCCTAACATTAGTTACGTATAACAACTCCTTAATTTTTGTTGGGGCCAATTTGAAATTCCGTTTGATAAAATTTAAAACGCGGTTTGCCTTTACTGTTATTGCGTCGACGTGCTTAGTCCAGGAAAGATCTCCGCTAAGATGAACCCCTAGATATTTGACATCAGCTACCTCCTGAAGGGCAACACCGTTTAACTGATATTTCGATAAATAAGGCTGCTTTTTTTGGTGAATCTAACATAATTGCATTTATTGATATTAAGAAACATTTGCCATTTATCACACCAGGTCATCACTTTTCCAAGATCTGACTGAAGTAGAAGAGAATCATCCTCACATTTAACCTCTCTATACATTACACAGTCATCTGCATATAATCGGACACTGCATGTTAGGTTTTGTGCTATGTCATTGATATATATCAAAAAGAGAAGTGGCCCAAGTACAGACCCCTGTGGGACACCCGAGGTTACATCTGCAAATGGAGAATTTTGACCAGCAACGACTACGCATTGTTTACGATTTAACAAATAATCATTTATCCAACCAAAAAGATAGCCAGGAAGGGCCAAGAACGACAATTTGTGCATAAGAAGAGAATGTGGTACTTTATCGAATGCTTTTTGAAAATCCAGAAGCAAGCAGTCAACCTGAACATTTTTATCTAGTGAAAGTGAGAGGTCATGTAAAAACTCAGTGAGCTGCGTAGTGCACGATAAACCAGCCCGAAAACCGTGCTGAGACTTGGAAAAAAAGGCATTGGACTCAAGGTGGTTAACCATATTTGAATATATTATATGTTCAAGTAACTTGGAACAAACGCAAGTTAAGGAGATGGGCCTGTAATTAGAAACCAGGCTTTTCTGGCCTGACTTATGGATGGGCACAACATTTGCCGTTTTCCACTCCAAAGGTAGCCTGCTAGTAAAGAGCGATTTGTTGAAAAGAATAACTAGAAAAGGGGAGATTGCTGCAGCACAGACTTTCAGAACGTGGTTAGGAATGCCATCAGGCCCCATGGCTGAATGAGATTTCAGATTACGCAGTAATTTCAGTACGCCATCATCTTCTACAACAAACTCAGGCATTGTATCAAAAGTTGTCTCGAAAGATTCTCGTACAACAGACTCGGTTGTCGAAAAGACAGATTGAAAGAAGTTATTGAAGCAAACAGCCTTGAAAAAGTTATCGGAGGTCAGTTCATCATTGTTCAGAATTGATGGAATGCCCACAGATTCACTCTTGCCCGATTTTCTAACCGTTTTCCACAATTCCTTTGGGTTGTTAAGTAATTTTGGTCCCAGTGCCAAATAGTAGTGTTCCTTCGCTTCCTTAACTTTAGTCTTAAAGATATTATCCAGCCACCGAAGTTCAATTTTTGTGGCTGGGTTTCTCGTTTTCTTATATTTTAAAAATAATCTCCGCTTTTTATTTAGAAGACGTCGCAACTCCTTTGTCATCCACGGTTTGTCATTCCTGCGCCTTCCCGACAACGTCCTAGAAGGAATATATTCGGCGATAAGAGAAGAAAGTTTATTCCTAAACAGATTCCATAATTCTTCAATGTCAAGCAATGTGCACGCACATTCAAACTCGGGAAGATAAGCCAGGAGGTCGAAAAACAAGCTGTCGTAATCCCCTCGGTCAAACAGATAAACTTTCTTGGGGCATGGCTTATCAGTCACAGTGTGCTGACATGCAAAATTTGTAATGATAGCTTCGTGGTCACTGATACCCGGAGTCGTCGTTACCGAACGGATGGCGGACGGGTGATTCGTAAGGAAAAGATCTAGTATAGATTCACTTGTAGCGCCGTACCTTGTTGGAAGCAATACAAACTGTTGCAACTCATGGGCGTCTACGAGTTCTTTGAAAGTTTTATACAGTGACGAAGAATTTCGCAAAAGGGGCAGATTGTCGACCCAGTCAATGTCCGGAAGATTGAAGTCGCCGCCAAGAATAACGTCATCAGGCGTTATTGATGATAACGCATTAGAAAGACACAAAAGGGGTTAACAGCGCATGGAATGTTTGAACGTTCTGCAAAATTAAGAAGCGCAAACTTTACCCGGGTTAACGGACGGACGTGTACGCAGACGGCCGGTAAGCGATGTCATTGTTGTGGCGCCATGTCCCAACAGGTGCAGCGAGAAACCGACAGAGTTCGTCGTTTCCTAGCGCTGAACTCATGAGTAGCGGGTTGTAGAAGTTAGAATCATCGCTAACTCGGTCGTCTGCGTTGATCTTAAAAACGTTTGGTGCTATCATTTTGTCTTGAATGAGGGTTACGCCGTGAACTTTTACCCAATAAATTCACGACCTAAATGCACTCTGGAGGAATGTTTGAACTTTCTATTCGAATGTAACGATCTTCCCGCTCGTTTTGGAGAGCTAGATCTATTGTAGACACCGGATCCGTCTAGACATGTTCCGGGAACCCAAAACGCTTGTTAAGCCTACCTGTGTTCTATCGCTATTCCGTATTGCGTTGAGCCGGTGTTGACCTCAGCGTACTTCAGAAACGATATGAATTTGTTTGGGCTGGTGTCAAGAAAGGAGCCATCTCTCTCCACGTAGAAGGTTTCGTAAAAAATGATGTCGCAGACGCCATCCGCGGGACCTTTGATCAGTTCTTGGCGGATTGTACAGAAGATTGGCTTCTTTGCAATTGGCATCCCTGCAAAAGAAAGTACACTAATAAGGAGAGCAATGTATTGGGACCGTGCGACAACCAAAGGGAGAGCACCGCTCCACTAAGGCAGGCAGCGTGCACGCTACGTCGCTTAGTGAAGCGCTGCCCGTTCCGACCACTCCTAATGCGACTGCAGCGTCTTGGCCGCGTCTGTAGTGTTCCCACCATTGTAGTTTCCATATCTCACTCCAGACACCGGAGTAGACGTTTTCTACCTTAACATACGAAATCCCGCCCGCATCCGACGCTGCTCTGCATGTCTTTTCACGTCATTCGTCCCGCAGGAGTTGCTGGGAGCTCGTACCATCGTGTCCTCGAGTTTCGTGCCGACTTTCCGCCTGCGTGGCATTGACTTTACGAGCCCGTGTAACGACGGGCAAAGCAGTGGAACTTCCTAGTGCCAAGACTCCAGATAGGCGTCTTCTCGTCAATCATGCAGACCTCCGCCGGCATCGGAGTTGATTGCATGTATTTTGTCATTTATCACCAGGACTCACAGTAGCGCGGTTGTGTGGCACTGGAAAATAACAATAACGACGGCGTGCCCGCTAGAATTCCACGTCTATCTACGGGAATGGAATCCAGCTCTTGCGTTACTTCAGTCTCCAGTATGGCGAAAACATAACGCGCACTTGTTGATAATATCTACAAGATAAATATTTTTAACCTCCTATTATCATACTGCCTACGCTCGCTCGCGAATCGAGTAGACGTACTAGGACTGATATGATCGCGTCTGTTTTTTGCGAAAGCATGAAGTGCATCTATATACTTAATTTCCGGGTCTCACGTTAAAAAGGTACCAGCAACAGTGGACTAAAACGTTTTGTATAATGCTATGCTTAGGTAAGTATTCATTGTCTAAGAAATGATGTCAGGTGCCACACACGATGTCTACGAGAAATGTTTCTGCTAGGAGTCACAGCGTGACGACCCTGTTAGTCACAGTCTTCCAATAATCTGAGCTTTCTTAGCTTTCTTTGGTAGCAAAGAAGATTGGAAACTACCCTCAAAGTGTTAGAATGAATGAAATGCGTTTTTTGGGAGCCATAGTTTCTTATCTTTATTCTTTATTAAAAGATTACCCCGCATTGCCTCAAGGCGTTGCAGTAAGGTTGCAAAAATTATTTCTTCGCGGACAGATCACACTTGCTCTCAGAACAGTTGTTTTCCACTCTAGAGCGGTTTCAACAAAAAAAAAATGAATTCGCCTCAATGTTTGTCCTGGCGTGGCATTTTCTGAATTTAGGGACACAATTATCCGATGAGAAATATATGATTCTTTGTCGTAAGTTGCGCTATAGTTTCCTGTTCAGTTATACAGTATTAAATTATTTGGGAGAGATTAAAGGGACAGCGACACCGCAAAGGTCGTATTTTTTATTGTCTTAAAGGATGCAAATTATGGTCATAGACACGCAAAAAAATACCGCATCGCGAAAAAAAAGATTTTCACGGGCGCGCGCGCATTTTTATTTTTGTCGTTTTTCTCTGCCACTTCTCACCTCCTCGCTTCTTTTGATTTGTGACGTAAAAAATCATGAAACTGAGAAGCTCTGTAGGCGATGTTTTTATAACATTTAATAACGGCAATCGTAAAACATGTTTTTGAACGCAATTGCGAACGCACTACGGCCCTTCTTTTTGAAATACCAAAGATCAGAGTCCGGTGGAATGTCGCCTCCTAGATTTTTATCCTCCCTCGGAAAAAATGGCGGCGCTCGACGCCCGTAGTAGAGGGTGATCGGTGAGACGGGGAATCGGACGAAGTTGTCTTTTTTAAGTGCCCGACGACCTCTCAGACTTTGAAAAGGAAATCGTCAAACGGTCAAAACAACTGGGTTTACAGCCGGTGTATAGTAGTTTCGATTGTGACTCGGCCGGGGCAGCCTTTCAGACGTCAAGCGTCGTCCGCTCGCTGCGATAGGCAGGCGGCACCGCAAGCATGGAGGAAGCCAAACCGGCTTTTCCCGGTAAACCGGCGCCCTTCGCTCCCTCTCCTCACCTCCTCGCTTCGGGTCGCGGTGGCAACGACCCAACGGCGCGGTTTGGAGCGGAGGCGTGAAAGAAAGTCCACTCGCAGGACTCCGCAATATTTGACGGCATCGCACTACCGCGGATCGCGCGGGAACATCAAATTCGGCATTTGGAATTTGTGTTTTTACTTCACGAATACCGAATTCCTAAGTTTTGAATCTTGAGGGTAATGTACGGGCTGGAAGGAAGCGCCGAAAGACGGGGACAAAAGAAGTAGGTAACGACGAAACGTGGAGCACTCGCAACTGAATGTTTATTGGAAAATACAAAGACTTAAATACTATGACAAACCTCTTCATTTCCTGCCATCCCCACTCTCACTCTAAAAATAGAATCTCCTTATCTAACAATGCCACAGACGGCTCGCTGACGCACTTATCAACGCCCCTTGTTTGGATAATGAATGCTTCGTGAACTTCCCTTGTGGTTTTATCGCTGTGTCGTCCCAGGATGACAGTGTTAGTAAACAGTGGTGTGCACGGGCATCTAGCGCAATGTACTGCCAGATGCCCAGACGACGTCTGTTTGACAGCTGATGCATGTTCTCTTGCACGTTCATTGACGCAGCGGACAGTTTGTCCTACGTAGGAACGCCCACATGATAATGGAA